>CAUYLG010001969.1:0-76922 GCA_963573385.1 Cacajao melanocephalus | reverse complement strand
TTCTTAGTTTTCCTTTGGCGGACGCCCCTTCCCCGCACAGCTGGACCTTCCCCGTTCAGCTGTGCTTACTGTGAAACTCTCAGTCCTCAGCGCTTCCAATTGCTGTTCTCCTTGTGGGGATGGGACCAGCCGAGCCGGAGTCGTTCCGTATACTCCGCGCCGAGAAGCGCCGTGCTGGGGCGCCGGCAAAATAGCCGCGCCGGCCAAAAAAGTCGCGCTGGTGACCCGTGTGGCTCCTCCGCCGGGAATCTCCTAGTCTGTGGGCAACAAAAATTCGTCTGAAAGTGGGGCGTCCACTCGCTCTCCGCGCTTTCACTGGGAGCTACAATCCTGAGCTGTTGTTAATCGGCCATCTTGGATCTCTCTCCCGGTTGCAGTCTTTTAAAGACTAATCTTATGCTAGTGAGAGATTCAGTGAGGCATAATAGAAGGGGCCCAAGCCAATAGATCTGAATTCAAATATGTGTCTCACTACTTGTGGTGTGTGTATCACTGGGCAAATTACTTAGACTTTTAGAACTTCATTTTCCTGATTTAAAAACTAATGCAGTAATAACCCTTTGGTTTTGTTGTGAGGATTATGTAAGGCATTTATGTAAAGCAATTGACAGATTACTTGTCATATAGCAAATGCTCAGTGATATGCTTTGGCTCTGTGTCTCCACCCAAATCTCATGTTGAACAGTGATCCCCAATGTAGGAGGTGGGGCTTGGTGGGGGCTGATTGGCACACAGGGGTGTTTTCTAATGGTTTTGCACCATTCCCCTACTGCTGTCTCATGATAGAGTTCTCAAGAGATCTGGCTGTTTAAAGGTGTGTAGCACTTCTCCCTTTGTTCTCTCTCTCCTTCTCCAGCCACGTGAAGACTGTGCCTGCTTCCTCTTGCCTTTTGCCATGATTGTAAGTTTCCTGAGGCCTCCTAAGCCATGCCTCCTATACAACCTGTGGAACTGTGGGTCAATTAAATCTCTCTTCTTCATAAATTACCCAATCTCAGGTAGTTCTTTGTAACAGTGTGAGAACAGACTAATACACTCAGTAAATATTCATTCCCTTTCCTTAACACTTCCACCAATACCAGATGCTTGAGGACGTTATTAAAGGGCCATACATCTTAATGGTTGTGCCAAGTTGATCACCTTCAGGTTGGAAATTCTGTGCACTTTATGGCTTCTCAATACTTCACAATAACCTAGATCTCTAAGACTACAAATGTGGTATATAGGATCAACAGAGGATGAACTTGGAATGACTTCCAGAAGAATAACATTCAGGTATTCAAGTGATAAAAGCAAAATACAAAATTGAAATTTCAGTGCCACCATCTGACTGCTACCAGTATTTATCCAAGCAAGATACCACATATTGCAACATATGTTCTATTCTAACAGCAAAGCAGGAACTTCAAGCTTTCCTTAGACTATTTAAGGTTTTAATATTTTCTTCAGCCTAAAGCAGGTGTAGCTGAATTACTTCATGCTAAAAAACAGAATCATAAAGTACTTCCAAAATGGAAAGCAGTCACAGGTACCAGTTCTCAGGGTACAACATTATGAATACAAATCAGGATCTTATCAGAAATATTTCAACTTTAATATTGGAACTGTTCTTAGTTGTAAAAGTCCAGAATGTGAAGGGACAGACATTGTTCAAGAATAATGTCACCTAGGGGGTCAAAATCCAGCAGAAATTGACAGTGGAGCCAGTTCTGTTACTGCAAGAGTCACAATATCACACAGCTGACTCTGTTGCTAAGTACTTGAAATTTATGCTGGTCATTAGCCTCACTAGTGTTCTCTTTCTTATGTTATTCTTAATTATGACATTATTATATGCTGGACTGTTTTGCTCAAAGTTTATTCTTACATGTTTGTCTAATGCCATGAGAGCAATGCTAAATATAAAAACCCTGAACTACATGCCTCTGAAAATCCTAAATTGTGTTGTTTCCTGTACTAGAAAGCATTGATATCAGGAGCAAAAGGGGTTGGGGAAGAAATCTTCTGATCCAAATCTTCAGGCTAATGAAATAGAAAAATTGACCTTATATATTTCTCAGATGTGTGCGTTTAAACTAGAGGTGGAAAGATGGAAAATACCAAATGTTGGGTTCTCCCCTTTTAGACCAATATTTAGTCTTATTGTATGTACAATGAAGCTAAGAATTATTTATAAGACATTTACAGCATTAGCTATAAACTACATCTAGAGGATAAAATGATTTTGACTATAAAGAAGACTATGACTTCTTTGCTTCTTCTTACTCTATTCCATTTTCCCAAATACAATAAATAGGAAAATTAGATTTAAAACCATATTGATTAATAATAGGTAATGCCAGAAATAATGCAGATTTCTACTGATGAAAGACCAGCTAAAAAGCCATCCTAAATTCATACAATGGAACACTGTAATCTTAAAAAGAAATGAGGAAATTTTTTATGTACTACTGTGGAATGATTGCCAGAATATATAATTAAGAGGGAAAAAAGCAAAATACAAAATAGTGCATGGCATGTTACCTTTTCTATAATAATGAAGGGGAGGGCAGAATACAAATATTAATATTTACTTTTAATACTAAAAAATTAAAAGATAATCCCAAAACTCAAAAAGCATAGCCACCTCTGAGGGAGAGGGAAAACAGAAATAAAGGCTTGACTTCTCAAGTGTATCTCGTTCACAGTTTTGACTTTTGAACTATGCAATGTTTCACACAATTAAAAAAAAAATCCAATGTAAAGGATTCACTTTCCAGTTGAGATTAAAAAAAAAAAAAAAGATATTTCAACCTTTTTCTTCTATTGAATGTGGATACAAAATCCAGACAGAATGCATGAGCACCTTTTTTAAGACTCTGTAAATAACAGCAAGTGTTACCAGAATTCTAAGTACCATCAAATCATGGAAGGTGAGTTTTAACGTTTTCTTCCTGTGGTATCTCCCTACTGGAACTCAGCAAAGCCAGCAACCTGAAAGTGAGCACTGTGATACAGACAGGAAGCCAGGAGAAGGCGTTAGCTTTAGTTTGAGGGTCCGAAAAAGGTACTCCTGATGTTCCAAAGAAATGCAGAAATCCCCTGGAGTCCCCCTTCCCTGCCCATCAGCCCCACATTTCTCCTCTTCTACTACTCCAGTCTTCAGGCAATTCTATGGAGCAGCACCCACAGGAGCCACAACTCAGGGAGGTGACTCCACCTCTCTTAGGTGAAACTACAGTTCTTAAAGTGCCAGTCAAGTATGATTGCGCTGTTTTTTCCTCTCTCTGTCTGCCCTCTGCTTGGGCCAAAACAGACTAAACTGCAGAAGGCTTTGAAAACTAAACTGACATCGAAATTATAGCTCACAAAAAGTCACATTGGAACTTGCAGCCTGACTTTAGCGGGTAGATTGACTACTTTAAAAAATGAGCTGGGCAGGGTGGCTCACGCCTGAAGCGGCTCATCCCAGCACTTTGGGAAGCCTAGATGGGTGGCTTCCCAAAGTCAGTAGTTTGAGATCAGGCTGGCCAAGATGGTGAAACCCCATCTCTACTAAAAATACAAAAATTAGCTGGGCGTGGTGGCGGGTGCCTGTAATCCCAGCTACTTGGGAGGCTGAGGAAGGAGAATCACTTGAACCCAGGAGGTGGAGGTTGCAGTGAGCCGAGATCACATCACACCCCTGCACTCTAGCCCGGGCGACAGAGCAAGACTCCACCTCAAAAAAAAAATGACATTCTTCATAGAATTGAAACAAGTCACAGAGCCTCAAAATGTAATAATTCAAAGTAGTATACAATCAAACATTACTTAGCATATGAAGCCCCACACAATTTCTAGTCACATGGAAAAAGATAATACTCACCAACACTCATGTTATTAACATTGATGTTGGTAGTTAAAATCATAACTGATATATTAAGATAGATACTAAAATAAGTTAAGTAAATTTAAATCTAAGATATTAGAATAAACTCATATTTTATTTTTATCTTTACAAAATATATCTATTTCCTATCTCTGTCCAGTAAAAAGGCCTAAAAGCAATGATGACCCAAAGGCAATGAAGATCCTCAGTGTCCAGATGTGGTCTCCTAATGCCATTACCCACTAAAAGAAATCAGGGAACTTGGAGAAATGGCTTATTTCAGGTCTGGAGCAAGAAACGTACAAAATAAGCCTATAAAATCTTGCATGTGACTGCAAGTAAGAAAACCAAGAAAAACGACTGGAGTCACGTTAAAAGAACATAGGTGCCAACTTGGAGTGGTTCCCACTAGCCAAAGATGAAACAATTTGAGCAGAAAAAAGAAAAGAAAAAGAACTCCAATAGATTGAAGCACAAAAATTTCATTCATATGTACATAATATTTATTTACTTACAAGATAAATATATATTGCATTCATATATTTATATGTAATTATGAGTTCACGATATGCAAGAAAGTAAATTTAATATAATAAAAAATAAAAATGAATTGGTTACCTTAGATGTTGCTAAGGCATCAATTCATACTGATAACTGATCAACAAATGGAAAAAAATCTGGCATTATTACTGTCTTCCCATATAAGTCATATTGCAGGTTGATCAAATAGATAATTACTGAAAGAATTCCTTTATGGAAGACTCACAACTTATAAATGCAAAAGAATTGGCAGTGTTAGAATTCAATCCCTAATGAGATAATGGATTTAAGAAAAAAATCATCAATGACTGCTAAAACCATTACGTGAAAAACATATAGAGAATTAAAACAGAGGGATTAGGCTGATACCATCAGACCCTACTCATCAAACTTAGCATCAAAGAGAGAAAGTAAGATATATGTACCTTCTTATGTTGTGCAATAAGAAGAATACAGCACTATTCATGAAGTGTACTTTTAAACGGAGAGGAAAAAAGAAACAATTTAATCAAGCATCTCTATGTAACTTCATTTACAGAAAATTTAGGGAATATAGGAAGAGAAACATGTTAAATGATACCAAGAGAAACAATTAGCCAAAGCAAGAACTTGGGAAATTCTACAAGACAAATGAGCCAGTATTTTCAGCAAATAAATGGAAGAAAAGAGAGGGAACAATTATAGATTAACAAGAAAATAAAAAGGAGAGAAAATTTAAGAGATAATAGCAAACAAATGCAATGTGTGGGTCTTCCTAACATCCTGATTCCAGCAAAGTATAAAAAGATATTTTTGAGATAATAAAGGACAATAGAACATGGACTGGGTTGTTATATGATATTGAGGAACAAATGTTAAATATGTTGGGTATATTAACATTATTGTAATTATGCTTTTTAAAAATGTGTTAGAGAAACATAGTTCTTATGTGTGAGCTTATCTGACGTCTAGAATTTGCTATAAAATCCTCCAAATGTACTCTGACATTACTTATGCATTAAAATCCATTAAAAAGTAAGGAAAATTTGAAACTCCGTATCGATTTTGTTGCACCACTCAAAAAAAAAGAGCTGTTTGGGCCAGGCGTAGGGGCTCACTCCTGTAATCCTAGTACTTTGGGAGGCCCAGGTGGGTCACCTGAGGTCAGGAGTTTGACACCAGCCTGTCCAACATGGTGAAACCTTGTCTCTACTAAAAATACAAAATTAGCCAGGCCTAGTGGCAGGTGCCTGTAATCCCAGCTACTAGGGAAGGTGAGGCAGGAGAATCACTTGAACCAGGGAGGCAGAGGTTGCAGTGAGCAGAGTTCGTGCCATTTTACTCCAGCCTGGGCAACAAGGGCAAAGCTCCGTCTCAAAAAAAAAAAAAAAAAAAAAAGAGCCATTTGAAGTAAATAAGTACCTCATGGTATTTCTTTTCACATCAAATTTCAGCTGGATGCGGCTGGTTCTGTACATGTGGTATAAAATACATGGCCTATGAGACATATTAGTTCTGAACTGTTAAGTTCATGGAGTTTGTAACAGAAACTATCTGAAATATCACCACTGCACCCCATATTTTCCTAGGCTAAAAAAGATGGTGTAGACCACTAGGGATACTCTAGTTTAAGTGTATTAGAACAAACGCTCTGGTCGATTTTCCCATTACAGACCACAGCACCTTGTGGTCAACAGAGTTCAGCAGTGCTGATTTGCCAAGAGTTTCTTGAATTTTCCTCACACAAGGTTCAGACAGCATATGGATCAGTGTGTCACTAACAGATTAATTCAGTCTTTCCTCTCAATCAATTTGACCACCACTGAGCCATGAAACCCTTTTTCATAGTACCACAGCCTACATGTTTCAGGCCAACATCTCAAAATAGCCACAGAATGAAGAAAACAATCCCTACCCTGTGGTGACTACAACTCCGGTTATGATCCCCCAGTATTTCTGAGCTGCTAGAATAAGAATATATAGTATTGGCTAAATGAGTACTGAGTTTCCACGTTATTGGAGTTTGAAAGTAATTTTAATTTCTGTATTTGCCACAGAGATGTTAGAGAGATTACTGTTGCCATTTCTGAAAAACCATCTGTTTGAAGACTTGCTAATTTCTTGCCTTTTTGTTCTTCTGCCCAGCACAACTGTTTGCTTTCCATGCACATCTCTTATGAGTTGGCAGGTGAATGATCAAAAGAATCAAATAGTCCTAATATATCTGAAGATGCTGTCTCTGAAGTTAGTAAAGTAATTCTCAGGCTGTCACATACCTTTGTTGTGATAGCTTTATATACAATACTTTTGTTTAAATTCCACATACTAAGGCCCCAAATGATAATGTAATTAAACGCTTGGTTTTGTTCCCAAAATTATTTACCAAAACATAGAGCCTGAACCTATTCATGACGAAATAATGTACAGTATTAACTACCTCCACCTGAAAAAGAAAAAAACTACTGTTTAATTACTTATCCTATACTCTGCATTGATCAAATTTAAAGCCACAGTTTCAGGAACTGAAAATCAATTGGATATTGATTGAATATCCTAATACAAATCATATTTCAAAACATATCTGCCATTGGTGATTTCAGAACAATATTTATAGAGAATATTTTTGGTACATAGTGATATCATGAAGAAAAAATTTGAATAAATTTTCTTTCTTAACAGTTTTATTAATAAAATGTTGATTGTTTTAAGGTTCATAGTTTTGACAAGGCTTATATTCCCTTAAAAAAATCAATTCTTTATAATTACTTCTTGACATGTTCATTTAGATGTGTTATACTCACTCCAAAACCAACCATACCATCCCACCAAACACTTCTGTAAATGTAAAACTACTTGATCAGGCAAGCTTGTGCAGTTATGTGTAGTTATTTTTATGTGAAAACAATTACAGAAGAAATGATTAGAAATCAATCTATACAAATTCATTCCAACTCCATGATTCTATGTCTTATTTATGCCTTTAGAGGTAGATACAGCTATCTATCCAAGAAAGAAACTAAAATCAACCATTTTCTTTTCTTTATGTACCCCATCTTTCTGGCTCCTCAGCTTTCAATATCTTAATATGAATCCAGTTAAAAACTTAAGTTGGTTTTTCTGGAATTCTAATCTTAAAGATGCAAATTCCTTTGTAAGAGCTGAAATCATAAAAACGGTTTTACTTCAGGATAACTAGGCTGGACCTATCTTCTTTTTTCTCCTATTTCCATACCATTCTTCAATTTCCTGCAACTAAAAAACCAGATCTTTGTCTTACTCAATTTGTAATCACGAATAAAAAACAACAGCAATGCCTACAGCTGCAAAATCAAAACAGACATTGCTTTTAGATGCATATACCAAGAACCGAAACATAATTATTTCTCAAATACAAACTTACATGTCACTCTGCATCTTTTATAATTTTCTATGTTGTTTTCTGCCTTTATATCTTGGCTCTTTTCTCTCTGTTTATTTATCTCCTTTTTCCATTCCTGCCTCCTTTTTTAACTAGTCATTTCTTTTTAACTAGTCATTTCTAATGGAGAACTCATTATTTCTCCTCCCTAAATTTTTTCCTATCCTGTATTACCTGTTTGAAGTACATCATAGAGATATCCAGATCAGAAATCCAGGTGTCTTCAGAGACTTCCACTGCTTTTGCACACAATGCTTAGATCCAGTCACTGAGCCATATTTATTCTGCATCCTAAATAATATACAAATCTGAAATATCCTCTCCATTGCCACTGTGCATTGTTTAGACAACTGCAATACTCTCCTCATTCATCTTTCTGTCTCATTTCCACTGGGTAACCAGTGCAATCTAATCCATACTCACCCATTCCGACCAGAGCCATATCTTTAAAACATGTATAAGTGCAATTCTCTTCCATATTTAAAATCTTCCAGTGATTTTAAATCATCACATTCTTTAACAGTGAATATGATATTTATACTTGATCTGTGTCTACCCTTCAATCCACATTCCACACCATTAGCTTCAACCCCTCCTCTCCACTCTCCCCAACCATAAGCAAACCTCTACATGCCAGGACTCTGAAGTCATAGTTTCCTCTTTTGCATCTCCATCTCTTTGCATATGCATATCCCCCTTTTGTTATAATGTTATCATTACACTTTAATATACTAATAATATATAAGTCGTCACAATGTATTATAATTATGCAACCTGTTAAGTTCAATGGGACTTTAAATTTGAGTTTAGGCAGTGCCCACTGTGGGACTTCAGACTTTAGCTGGTAAAACAGATTGAGAGAAGCCTATTTGCAAGAAAGAGGTCAGGAGTCTCCTGGGAAACAACTCAAGTTATGCCACTGCTAAGTCTGATACATACCTGGAAATGTCTCATCAACTCGAGGATAGACTGATAGGTATCTATTTGAAAGGGAAGTCCTTAGACACATCCTAAAATCAGATGGACACTAAGCAAAAACTTAAGCAAGTTCACTAAGAACACTGTAAATTAAAGAAGCACAGCCATACTTTTAGGACCCTGAAAGAGAGCTAATCAAATGGGAGAGACTATGCCTCCCCCACTTCTCCTCTGATATGAGGTGACCTTCAGCCTGGTCAAGGCAGAGGAACCATTGTACCACCAAGCAGCACTCTAGTCTGCACTATAGGACACCACTGCCTGCCAACCCCATGACACCTACCATAGTTCCTACCAAGCAGTAGTAACAGCTGGCAGAGTCATGAACCTGACAGAACAGTAGTGACTCTGGCTGAAAACGCAGAGCTTCAGCAGGGCCCTGGGTGTGTCAACTTATTGCACCATGTATAAGACATGTCCTAGGAATTCCTAAATATGCCTGACGGAAAGGTATTTATCATTCAAATAGAGACACAACTGAGAGTGCAGGGGGTTGTTATAAATAACCAAATTTAAATAATTTTAAATTTTCTTTATTGACTAATAAGTTGATTTTGTCACAGAGTTGTTCTTATAAAACAGATCCATCAAAAAATATTTCCAAAAGAAAAACTTTTCTTAAAAAGCATACATTCATCAAGGTATACTGAAGTAAAGAAAAGGTATTACTTTATTTTTATTATCTGAACACTAAAAAAATGATGTCAGCCAAGCAATCAGCGTTTGAATATATTCGTAATCTTTTAATCAGCTTTTCAACTGTATCTGTTTCTAATACTGTCAATGGTACTTTACAGAAGAATGTATATTTTTAAAAGCGCTTCATATATAAAATTATTTGCAATCATCTTAAAATTGGATTTTGTGATTAGTAAATTTGAAATTGTTGAGGCCTAAAATTGTTTCTATATATTTTCATTTTTATTTATTGATATATAACAGATGTACAGAAACCTAAAATTGACTCTTCTCTATAGACAATATTTTAACTGACCAGAGATATACTCTCAGTAGACACTGAGATACCAAGAAAACTCACAGAAAAAAGTTTTCTAGATACAGAATATTCTCAATTCCAATTTTGTTGTTTCAGTGTTTAAATATTTTACCCCAACTATTGCTACTGTCTTTTTGTCTCCATTGAGCCTCTTTCTTCTAAAATATTTGTTAAGAAAAGCTTTTCTCTATGAGTCTTACAAAATTTCATTAGTTATACATGCTGCAAAATCATAGGCTTTCTCCCTTTTATCTCATTCCCATAAAGAATGTAAATTTATCTAATTAAACATTATAACTCCATCAAAATTTCTTCCCAGAAGTCAAGACAGTCCAAAGTACAATTATGAAATTTCAGAATTAAATTATGTGTACTATTTAAGCACTTGTTTAATTTGAATTAGTTTTTTCCTTGCTTATGTAGGATAAATTTAATCTTCCTGCTTGGAAAAAAAAAAAAAAAACAACTCTACAGGCCAGGAGAGAACTGGTTAATATATCAAGTGCCAAATATTTTTCTGACCACCATCTCTAAGGTAAAATAGCCATTTCTGTCCACATACACATGGTGTTCTCACTCTTCACACTGTCCTTGAAAGAGAGGTATTACACTGAGTCTGGAAAGGGCTGGGAAAAGAGAATTATCATTGGTCGTGCTTTCAGATATAAATGCATATTAAAGTGAGAATTCTTTATTGTATGTGAGTCTCACACATTACTAGAAAAGATCAAGGTAGAAAGTGGGTATATCAAGAGGGTGTCTACCAAATTCACACAGATATATTCTAATGCAAAGATAAATAATACACTGTTTAAAAAAAAAAAAACAGAAATCAGCAACAGGTGCAAAGCAAGACAAGACACCAGTATAACAAACATAAATTTTGGCTACATTTTTCATTAACCATGATAGTAATCCTACTCAGAGAAGAATTTTCAGGAAGCTGATGTCCTAATTTAGCAAGCGAGTAAAAATAAAGCCAGAAATTTTTGAAATATTGTTTTCTAACCTTATCTGTGACTGGTAAGGTCAGGAACAGCTTGAATTGAAAAGTGCATTAATGAAACATTTTCTAGTTATGTCTGAAAAATAAGCACTAAATTAAATTAATGTGCATTTTTTAAAAATTCCCCTGAAAGATAACAGCTCTCTAAAGAAGCAAATTTTCTAATCCAGCATTTGCAGAATAGTTATATAATGCTTGAAGTGCTGTTGAAATTTTCCTAATACTGTAGTAATCAGGATTTGCCCAAATCCTCCTCTCCCTGAGGGTGAATATAAACCGAATCATTTTCCACCCGCCCAGAAGAAAAAATATAAATCTAGTACACAGAGACAAAGCTATTGCTCTAGAATCGGCAAACAGTTTTGGGGCTGGTGCTCTTGTCCTAACCCTCTTGCTTCTCTTGGCTTTGGTAACTCTCTTGAATTTAGATTATGCAAACAAGGACCTTGATGAATAGAGTTCTCATGAACTCCTACCAGCCTGTCAATAGGCAGTTATTTCCCTAAAAATAGTCATATTCTTCCCAAGATATTTAACAACTTACTTATCTTGAAAGGTTTCCTTGCAAGATGAGAGGATCTGCTAGCTGCTCTTCCTTCATCAAACTCCCCTTCAGCCTCTTCTGCAGACTCTGGACTACAGGTAGCCATATCCTCAACTGGTATCTACATCATCTCCACAACTAGGCTATAATATAGATAGTTCCAATGTCTTCTACTTTGTCATCTCTTCTGTCACACAATCCTTTCTGCTTAAACAAAGTGAGCACTCAATAAATTCCCTTGAGTGCATTTAATCATTTGAAGACTCTTGATAAGGAACTGAAGCTTAATCTCACTTTAAAAGAAGAAATGAAAATAATTTGGTGGTATTTTTTTTATCTCAAGTTAGAGGGAAATAATACCACAAAATAAAAACAAAGTAAAATACAGCGAAGAAGGAAGGAAGAAAAGGCTACGAAACAACTGGAAAACAACAAAATGGCAATAGTAAATCCTTACTTTAAAAAATCATATTGAACTAAACTCTCTAATCAAAAATACAGAGTGGCTGAATGGATTAAAAAACAAGACCCAACAATATGTTGCCTATAAGAAACACACATCACCTATAAACACACATATACTAGCCAGGCACAGTGGCTCATGCCTGTAATCCCAGCACTTTGGGAGGTCAAGGCAGGCAGATCACAAGGTCAAGAGACCAAGACCATCTTGGCCAACATGGTGAAACCGTCTATACTAAAAAATATAAAAATTAGCTGGGTGTGGTGGCACATGCCTGTAGTCCAAGCTACTCAGGAGGCTAAGGCAGGAGAATTGCTTGAACCTTGGAGGCAGAGGTTGCAGTGAGCCGAGATCATACCACTGCACTCCAGCCTGGCACCTGGCAACAGAGCGAGACTCTGTCTCAAAAAATAAACCACAAATATACTGAAAATAAAGGGATGGAAAAAGATATTCCCAATGGAAACCAAAAAAGAGCAGGAGTAGCTATACTTATATAAGACAAAATAGATTTCAAGACAAAAAGTATAAAAAGAGACAAAGAAAATTATTACACAATGATAAAGGGGTCAATTCAGCAAGAGGATATAACAAGGAATTAATAACTAGAACATATAATCAGCTCAAAAAACTTCATAGGGAAAATCTAATAAACAATTTTTTAGATATGATAGAAATTTCTCAAAAGAAGACATACAGAAGGCAAACATGTATATGAAAAGATGCTCAAAATCACTGATCATCAGAGATATGCAAATCAAAACCAGATGAGATATCATCTTACCCCAGTTAAAATGGCTTTATCCAAAAGACAGGTAATTGCAAGTTCTGGCAAGAATGTGGAGAAAAAGGAACCCTCATACATTGTTGGTGAGAATATAAATTAGTAAGCCACTATAGTGAGAAGTACAGAGATTCTTTAAAAAACTAAACCTAGTGCTCGCCTCAGCAGCACATATACTAAAATTGGAACGATACAGAGAAGATCAGCATGGCCTCTGCGCAAGGATGACACGCAAATTCGTGAAGCATTCCATATTTAAAAAAAGAAAAAAAAACTAAAACTAAAGCTAACGTATGATCCAGCAATCTTAGTACTCGGTATATACCCATAAGAAAGGAAATCAGTTATTTGTACTCCCACGCTTATTGCAGCACTATTCACAATAGCCAAGATTTGGAAGCAACCTAAGTGTCCATCAACAGATGAATGGATAAAGAAAATGTGGTACATTTATATTAGTCTGTTCTAATGCTGCTGATAAAGACAGACTTGAGACAGGGTAATTTATAAAGAAGAAGAGGTTTAATGGACTCATAGTTCCATGTGGCTGAGGAGGACTCACAATTATGGTAGAAGGTGAAAGGCACATCTTACATGCTGGCAGGAAAGACAGAATGAAAGCCAAGTGAAATGGGAAACCTCTTATAAAAACCGTCAGATCTCATGAGACTTATTCACTACCATGAGAAAAGTATGGTTAAAAACTGCCTCCAAGATTCAATTATCTTCCAGCAGGTCCTTCCCACAACACATAGGAATTATGGAAGCTACAATTCAAGATGAGATTTGGATGGAGACACAGCCAAACCATATCACGCATATACGCAATGGAGTACTACTGAACCATAAAAAGAATGAGATCCTGTTATTTGCAACATGGATGCAACTGCAGGTCATGATGTTAAGTGAAATAAGGCAGGTACAGAAAGACAACCTTCACATGTTTTCACTCATCTGTGGAGACTAATTAAAACGACTGAACTCATGTAGATAGAGAGTGAACTGATGGTTACCAGAGGCTAAGAAGGGTAGCAGGAGCGGAGGTCAAAGTAGAGATGGTTAATAGATGCAAAATATAGTTAGAGAGAATAAATGGAATCTAATATTTCATAGCACAATGGATGACTACGGTCAAAAATAATTTATTGTATATTTTAAAATAACTAAAAGGGTATAATTGGAATGTTTGTAACACAAAGAAGTGATGAATGCTTGAGGAAATGGATACCCCATTAATCCTGATATGATTATTATGCATTGCATGCCTGCATCAAAATATCTCATGTACCCCATAAATATATACACCTACTATGTACCCATGAAAATCAAAGATAAAAAATTTAAAAAATAAATAAAATAACATGAAGAATAATAAAGGCTTTTCTAATCCAAAATCAGTCAAATTAAAATAGCTCTGTGCATTTCTAGATAAAAAGAAAAAGATCTGCTTTTGACAGAAAGTCTAGCTTAAGAAGTTCAGTGAAAAAAACCACAATCTCTTCAAATATGTTTTCTTTCTTATGTTACTGGAACTTATCTATTTTATTTCCAAATTACACTTCATTTAATTAATTTATTTGTTTTAATTTGTAATTTTTATTGTTACATAGTAGGTATATGCATTTATAGGATAAATAAGATATTTTGATATAGGCACAGATGCGTAATAATCACATCAGGGTAAATGGGGTATCCATCATGCATCTATGTTCATTCACATTCCCGAGGCTCTCCCATCATCAGGTGGTAAGGTCAGCCAGGCTAGTGTCCTTCCCATTCAAGCATAAAGTTCCCCAGTCCTGGGTGGATCCAGAGACACCATCTGGGAGCCAGGGCCTGGAGTCAGAAACCTTAAGAAACTACCTAGTGCTCTATTCTACTGCAGCTGTGCTAACACCCAAGCCATAAGACAAGGTCCTTCCCACTCTTCCCTCCTCTTTCCACAAGAGGTGAATCCCCATGGCCACTACCACTTCAGGCTCTCAGCAAGTACTGCCTAATTACTGCCAATGTTCATTCAAATCACAAGGGCTCGTCAGTCAGCTGGTGGTAAATGCTTCCAGGCCTGGGACTCTCCCTGCAAGGTAGTGGGCTTCCGTCTGGCTCAGGGCAGGTCCAGTAATGCTGCCCAAGAGCCAAGGCCTGAAATCAGAGATGCCAAGAGCCCCCTTGGTGCTCTACCCCACTGTGGCCAAGCTGGTACCTAAGCTGCAAGACAAAATCCCCTTTATTCTTCCTTCTCATTTTCTCAAAAAGAAGTCCCTCCCTGTAGGCATCACAGCTGAGAACGTGCAGTGTCACACCTGAAGCCAATATCTCTGAGTCTCACCCAAGGCCAAGGCAAGTATTGCCTGGGCACCACAGCTAATTATTCAAGGCCATAGGGCTCTTCAGTAAGCAACTAATGAATCCTGCTAGGACTGGGTCCTTCCCTTCAAGGCGGTGGGTTTTCTTCTGGCCCTGGGTATGTCTAGAGTGTCATTTGGGAGCTAGGGCCTAGAATGGGGGCCTCAGGACTCTGCCTGTTACCCTATCCTACTGTAGCTAAGCGTGTATCCCAGCTGCAAGACAAAGTCCTCTTTATTCTTTTCTCTCCCCTCCTCAAACAGAGAGGAGTGTATCCTGGAGCTGAGAGCTGTGCCACCTGAAGTTGGAGGAAGGGTGGTACAAGCACTTGGCCACTCCAGCTGGCATCTCACTAGATCCTGTGCCCTCCAAGTCCACTGACTCCAAGCCTAGCACAGCCCCAAGACTTGTCCAGGAATTGTAGTATTTGTGGCCTAGACTGCCTTTCAAGTTTATTTAGAACCCCAGAGCACTTTATCCCACAGTGGCAAGGCTAGACAGAACTCACATTCTTATAATTGTCCCCTGTCTCTAAGGCTGGTCTAAATGCTGCCTCCACGGGCACCAGTTGAGCTCTGTCTGGTGTTGCTTTCCACTACGACAGGGCAGCACTGAATTCCAATGCAAAGTCCCATCATCACTTTGCTCTTCCTCCCTCAAGCACACAGACTCCTTCTGTGCACTACGTGGCCATTACCAGAGGATAGGGAAAGGATGGCATCAGCAATTCAAGACTGTCTTTCTTATCCCCTTCAGTGCCTCCTTCTGTGATATGAAGTTAAAACCAGGTACTGTAATCTTTCACCTAATTTTTCGTTCTGATGAAGGTGCTCTTTTGTGCAGATAGCTGTTCAATTGGTGTTCCTTCAGGGAGAATGATCTGTGGAGGCTTTTAATTGGCCATCTGCTCTGCCTTTGGATCAGGTAATCACACCTCATTTAATTTAAAAGTAACATTCTACTTTAAATATATTTTCACATCATGAATTATATTTCAAAACTATATTCTTTATTTAATTCTGCTATATCCTAATAGAAAATTAATATAAATATAATTAGGATGTAAATGGGAGACCTCACACACACATATATCAAAAGACGACTGCCTTGATCAACTATTGAAATGCTAAGACATAGTCAAATGCAATTCTGTAGGAGATATTCTTTACTCTGGTAGAAATATAATACTATTCCAGAACAATAGAATTCCATATCTGAATTCTGGTATTGATATGAGATACTAAGTAAATTTACCCAGAAAGGGTAAACATCATCATGAGCCTGGAAAATACAATCTACTTACCACAATTTATTTGTACTGATTACTTGTAAGCCTACTCTCAACTTCTAAACTTCTCCTGCCTGCTTATTGACAAATACAACTGCTAAGAAAGTTTGCACTATGAGCATTTCTTGCTAGGAAAGTTCTCCTCTGGCTGAAAAACAATCAGTATAATCACAGCTTCAGATAGTGTTCTTATCTTAGAGATCCTTAGATGTTAATTTTCTCAATTTGTTCACCCATTCATTTAAATATATTTAGTTGAAGTAAACAAATATGACTTAATCTTAGATTTTGCACTTGGGCTATTTATAAACTAGTTTGATGAAAAGTAGATTTAAGTAGATATTAACATAAAGTGTAAAGTAGTAATTATAAATTTAACACTTTCAGCAATGATGACCAACCTATGATTAGATTATATTTTATTTAACTAATTATTCTCAAAGCAGCAAATCACTCTTCAAATTTTTATTGTTATTACTATAGTCTAATTTAAGAAATTAGTCTCCATAGAATCAAAATCGTACTAGTCGAGCAAAAGATTTCTATAATGCTCTATTATTATAGTTACAATTCAGTGAGTTCAATGTAAGTAGTGCTTTGCCAGAACTGGAACCACTGTGCTTCTTAATAATTTCAGAAACTCAGGTAAGCTATCGTGACAATTTTGGGGTTTTTCTGCTTTGATCTTTCAGCAAAAAAAAAAAATCACTCAAAGTTTAGGAATTAAGATTAAGAGATACGTCATAAACATTGATAATAAAAGTTCAAATGAGTAATAGTATCAAAAACCAAGCTACATTTAAATACTTATTTTATTATTGAATTATTTAAAGTAAATAATATACAATTACAATTTCTTTACTAAGAAAAATGAAACCATATAGATAGAACTATGTGTCCTCTATCACTCAAACCTAGTACTCATCCCATACCCGTGAGATTTAACAAAAGGTACAGTATGGATCACTGCAGCACCTTCACCAATCATTGCCACATGTCTGTAATAGTGAAAAAATAAAAACATTGCTTCTAAACTTAAGAACTAAAAATCAAAATATGTAATACTCTTCCTGGGCATACTCTATAGCAAAGGCATTGAATCAGAAAAGTTTATGTTAATATGATGGAAAACATCCATAAGACCCATTGTAAAATTTTAAAAGTCAGCTGCACAATAGGTACTGTAATAGGCTGAATAATTGTCCTAAATATAAATATTCCTAATCCCTGAAACCTGTAAATGTTACCTTATTTGAAAGAAGGTTTTGGCATATGTGCTTAATTAAGTATCTAGAGATGGAGAGATTATCCTGGATTGTCTGAGTAGTCACAAGTGTCATATGAGAGAAAAGAGGGATATTTTGACACAGACACAGAGAAGAGAAAGCAATGTGAAGACAGAGAGATTTGAAGGTGCTATTCCTGAAGACTGAAGTGATGTAGCCACAGCCAAGGAACGTTAGCAGCCACCAAAAGCCAGAAGAGGCAAGGAATGGATGCTTCTACAGAACCTTCAGAGAACAAAGTCCTGCTGACACCTTGGTTTCAGCCCAGTGATACCAATTTTGAACTTCTGGCCTCCATAACTGGGAAGAAATAATTTTTTCTTGTTTTAAGCTAACAAGTTTGTGGTAATTTGTTACAGCAGCCATAGGAAACTGATATAGGTACATATGATACCAGTAATATTAAAATATACACAAAGACCAATACTGTATATTTCCTACAGAGCTACTGCAAATTAAACTTAGTAAGCTTAAACTTCAGCAAATTAGGAAGTTGTTACACTATTTTCTATTTTGAAAGTTTAAATTATTTTATGTAAAATGTCTTAAATTGTGGCCACAATTATTTCAGATCATTTTTTTCTTTAAAAAATCAAATACTATAAAGAGGATTGAAGCTCTCAATATAACTCAATTCGATCTCAACCAAACACCACCTGTTCCCCAAAAACTGTTGAAAAATAAATAAATAAATGTCTTCAAAAATATGACTCTATTCAAATGTTGAAATAAAATGAGGCTTTATTTTCCATAAATTATTAATGCTAAAATTAAGAATTCCAGTTTATCCAATAAATAATGATATATTTAACAAAAAAGTTTATTAATCACCTTTGATATTGCTGACATTTATCCCATTGATTTATAATCACTACTGCCTTCCTGAGAGCTAAACATCTCTTTAATTAAATACCATTTTTATGTTTTGCTTTTTATTTGAACATGTGCCTTAAAAGCACTGCCTATTTTGTTTCTAATAAGATATTTTTTACATTGCAAATTTGTTCCATTGTTGTTTTTTTGTTGTTGTTCCAGTGTGTAGAATGCCACATACTACATGAAAAGATTCTTTTTACTTCTGAATAATGTCACCAATTTTTAAAGTAATTTGCAGAAAACAAAACTGTGACTAGAAATTTTCAGTAAAAATGCTAACATTTTGGCAACTTTGGGAAATTGTTTATTCCTCCTGATGGTGTATAAAATAGAGAAATGCGGGGAAAATGTTCTATTAGAGAACTCAATGATAATTTGCTCTACATATCACATTTTTTAATTCCATGTGGTTGTTGTCTTCATTAACGGATGGTTAAACAGCTCCAATGTGAAGATAAAATCTTTGAGTTTTTAGAAAACAAAATTTTTGGAGTATCAGATAATCATTAGTTTTCTTATGACTTGCAAAAATTATTTACCCTGGATATAGTGGTAGCTAGGGTGAGACAGATTAATTATATTAAGGTTACAGAGCACTATTTTTGAAGGGGGTTCCTCTTCCCTTTTAGTAGTAATGAATTTAAACAAGAATCATATAACTAACACTTACATAGCACTATTCTAAGAACTTTCCATATATTACCTCAATTAATTATCATGTAAATCCAGTAAGTTAATAACTTTTATAGCTCCCATTTTACACATAAAGAATTTATAGCACAAAGAGACAAATAGCTTGCCCAAAGTCAAACAGCTAAGAAGGGGGATCCAGAATTAAAACTGAAGCATTCTGCACTTAAAATTATTACACAATACTGACCCACTAGCTTACCATGTTCCATGGCAGAATACAATCATTTTACCCACTGCCAATCTTTAATAATGGCTTCGAACTTTTTACTCCATGACTGACATAAATCGTAAGTTAAATATGGAATCAGTTCAATAATATTAAATTTAAAATAAAATGAATTATCCAAATAAATTGAAACATGAAACTTGAATAAAGGAAACTCTCCCTAGGAAGGTGAGTCATTTATTCTCTCAATTTTCCTAGCAGCTTAAGTATTAGGTTCTCTAAGCTCAGAAAACAAATTAAATTGTTTACTATTTTCTCAAGGTCATAATAGAAATTCACAAGAAACTGTAATTTCCTTATAGTCACCTACCCACAAACAAAACCCTGGAAGATTTATAAGGAGCAGATTCAAAGACATTCAGAACATTTAAAGCCGGTTTGAAACCCAAGTAGCTGCCAACCCTCCAAATTGTAATTGAGTGCTTGGGCATAGAAACAAATTTCAAGTTTGTTAAGTCTTCTCTGTACCTACCAGTGCTGGGTACCAACACACAGGACCAAGGGCCCAGGAGCTATAGAGGAAAGTCCAGGGACTGAGTGTCATCTCTTTACATGCCACATCATTTCTTTCAGGCTTGGTTTCCTTAGTTGTTAAGGAACATCAACATGGCCACTTCCACTTGGCTGAATTACAATAAAGGGCCCATGAAATACTCACATAAAGGAACTTTATAAACTCTAACAAAGTAGCTAATGTGGCTAATAATAACCGTGGCTACCACTATTGCTAGGTCCCTCTCCTTTAACTGGTCTCAAAATTTTAATCTCAAAATTTCCAGAAAAATTATATTTAAAGCAATGATAGGAAATTGATATAACTATCATAATAATTTTGTTATTATTGTTACAATGTTGGTGATTTCTGAGATTTTGATGCACTCATCACAAAATATGTTACAACATTGTAACAGATTACCACAAATGTAGGTGACCTAAATAACACAAATCTATAATCTTGCTATACTGGAGGTAAAAAGTCTGAAATGGGTCTCACTGGCCTAAAATCTAGATATTGGCAAGGCTGTATTTGTTGCGAAGGCTCTAGGAAATAATTGTTTACTTGCTTTTTTCAGCTTCTATGAATCATTTGCTTTTCTTAGTTTCTGGCCCCTTTCCATCATCAAAGCAGAAATGGCCATCATAGTCTTTCTTGCATTGCATTTACTCTGCTGATGACTCTTCCCCCTCTTGCACATTTAAAAAGCCTTGTGATTATGTTGGACCAGCATGGATAATCCAGGATAATCTCTTAAATTTAAGGTCACCTGATTAGCAAACTTAATTTCATCTGCAGTCTTAATTACCCTCTGTTGTATAATGTAACATATTCATGTATTTGAGGGACTAAGACATGAACAACTTCAGAAAGCCATCATTCTGTGTATCATAATAGTGATACCCAATTTTAACCTTCCATTAATAATTTGTAACTTCCTTTTGTATTAAATATATGTAAATATCATTCCATTAGAAAAGTAAGTTCCATGAAGAATTTTGCTCTTTTGCCACTTAAAATTTTCCTCATTAACTTTCTTCCTTGGGCAACAAGATACGAGAGTACTATGTATTTCAAATATGTTTTCTGATTATATAAACATTACATCAATTCTATTTCAATAAAATGGTCTGATAAAGGTTAACATATTGCTGTGTGTTCTTTAATAATTGTGAATATGTTTAGAAGTAAATTTTTAGATAAACAAATGTCAATAGTTTTTTCCTTTGTTCTAAGAGTCAACATATGTTAAAAAACAAAAAACAAATCATATCATTTATTTAAAATGTTTTTACTTTGTTTAGCTATTAATAGGTTTTACATCTTTTTAAAAGTCCAAATAAAGTAGATTTACTTTAAAGCCATAGAATCTATTTCTTATTACTCCAAGAAGCTATGAATAAGTTAATATAATTTTCATCGGTTGAAGCACACAGTTCAATTTCAAAACTTTGGAAATCAATGAAATGATAAGGAAATGAAACACCAATCAATCTGCTTGGTCATAAGAATTCATCAGAATGCATAGTTCTTTGACATTAACCTTTATTGATTTGGCCATTTTAACAAATCAGTTCCTATTGTCATACCTTCAATTTTATACTTCTCTATTTCTGGGATTAAATTTCTTTAAAGTCTTAATGTTCAGCTTTCTTAGCATTTGCCCCAGGGGAAAAAAAATCTATATTGTAATCATCTTAACCTTAAAATTATTCTTTTAGGAAATCTTTGAAAAATCTAAACTTTTAATAAATCTATTTAAACATGTTCTTAATAATACTATATTTCTTGAGTGGTAAAAGAGCAAAATTTTCCTCAAATAAAATATTTACTCTTTGTTTCCACAGGAAATAGTTCCCTAGTTTAGGAGATTGACTATTCTTACATCTATAAATTTAGATCACCAATGAGAATATAAAAAAACAATTAAACACGGCAAAGATATTTGAACCAAATTCTTATTTCTTCATATACGTAATATTTTAAAAAGATTGCAATACTTTCTTTTACGGGTTTTCTGCCACTATAACTCAGATTTATAGTATCTTTAAAAATTAATAACTGAGTATTATTAAGGCTTTTACCTCAATGTTCCAAAGATTAATGATTGTTTACACAGTCTTGTAAAACGAACACATGTTCCATTAGATTAACAGCCATTGTGTTCATAGTAGAAGTATCCTTTTTTTAATGTGAAGGATAATAAAACATAGATTTAAGAATATTATAGTCAAGAGAAAAATTAGCTGCTCCTTTAAAAAAAATAAAGAAATTTAATTGCACCAATCAGCAAAACTTCCAACATTATTGTTTATAATACATTTTTGAAGAAGCTACTGAGGAAATCAACTTACCTGAAGGATTGGCTTTCCTGGAATATTCATAAGGCACAAGAATTATAATATTTTCTCAAAATCTGGGTTTATTCCATGTCTGCAGTTAAGGACTATTCACATGAGATTTGTAATATTTCAGGATTCAGCCAATTTATGATTTTTTTAAAAAAAAAATTATCTTACCCTTCTCTGCTTATTTTCTCATGCACACCATAGACCACACTTGACTCATTCCTTCCACAAGAACTCTGCCACTTGAATAGAGAAGAGCTTTTAAAATCGTAAGTCAGGAATCACATCTTCTCTATAATATTCTCCCTTAGTGTAGTAAACCATTGAAAATGTTCAGTATTATGCCTGCTCTAATTACTTGGTGTAGTTGTCAATAATACAGTGTTGAGAAAGATTTTGAGAAAAAAAATCTAGCCTTACTAGATAAGTGCTTGATCATTAGCAACTTTTGTCCTGACCACAGAACAACCCATGGCATGCTATAAGTTTGTTCCCCCGCTACAGAAACCAATGCCAAAGTATTGAGACATAAAAGCAATGAGACATAAAATAGTTGGTTTAATAATAACACTAACATAAAAACAATTTATTTAAAAGCAAGTTATATTTCATTATCCCCATCTTCTGATTTAATATTATTAGTATCCATTTGTCCATTAACTTATTTCATCAAATATTTGAGTGACCATGACACCCAAGGCACTGTGCTAGTACTGCAGAGAATACAGGGCAGAGGAAACAACCTTGCACTCAATTATAGAAAACACTTGTTTTTTTTGTAATGATATGATGGACACTGTAATATGACTCTTAGATGCATGAATTCATGTAGGACAGACATACCACCAACCACATAAGGCAGAAACTGATCAATACTAAAAGAAAAAACAAATATTAGGCAAAAATGTGGAATATGACTGAATCATATATTCAAATATAATAATTTAAATAAATATACGTAAGAATAAGAATATGAGAGGATGCAGTGTGGGTGTGGGAAACTACTTAAAGCCTGAGGAAATACATATGTCAATAATGTGAATAAGAGCAGGGAGGGAAGCCAAAGCCAAAGAAAGCTATAAGCACTTCATGAGCATGGAGAATCAGGAAGGGAAGCTCCACAGCCCACAGCAGAGAAGTACCTAACTAGTGCTTTGTGAAGATGGCTAAAAGGAGGAGGTGTGCTGCGAGAGGGCAGCACAGGTGCAGTCACTTGCACCATCACTGACATCTTGACCTAAAAGAGCCAAATGGAGGTGGATGTCCAGCTCCTGGAAGGTGGATTTGTAGATCTAAGCCTGATGTTACTTCTCAGCTGAATTGAAAGAAACAGCTACAAATGCCCAACGTATAGAGAGATGGTAAGCAAGAGCAGGTGCTCTGGTGGCCAGAGCATCAACAGCAACAGGTACCTGTCATGTTCCACTTGAGGAAAAACTTGCTCTAACTGTATGCAAGTATGTGAATGATTAATACATAAATGGTTATGAATGCTAACAAAGTGTTGTTCACTGGAATTTGGAGTCCCAGAAATTGGCTCTTCATCCAAAGATTTCAAAATAATACACTCCTGCTTTTAGTTAGCCTTAACTATATATATATATATATATATATATATATATATATATTTAAATTTTTATTGTATTTTAGGTTTTGGGGTACATGTGAATAGCTACCTATGTAATAGAAAGAGCACATCCAACTGAAGAAAACCAGAGAAGCCTTCATAGAGAAAAATTCTCTCCATTTTCTCCCTCCTGCTAAACTGCTCCAAGCCCTTTCTCACTTTCTTCAAACTATAAATGTCCTCCTAAACAGCCACTCTTTTCTGAGCTGCAGATCAAATGTCTGGAAATCCTCCATCTGCAGATGACAATGTTGAAAGATCTAGCCAGGCCTTCTCTTTCTGCAACATTCCATGTATGAACTAATGGTATCATCACTTGTCTGCTGCTATTTCTAAACCACAAGGCTCTCCCAGGGCCTCTCAAAACCCACTGTCCATGACTGTAACTCCACTTTTTTCCCTTAGCTAAAAATGGGCTCTCCCTTGAACTGCTTTTCCTGTGCCCCTTATATCAAGGTTGCTCATCATTCTTTTCAACCTCATATATTTAAGGGTAAAGAGTTCATGTCAGTGTCTTCTTCATTCCTGTAGTACCTTCCCAATCATTCCCATCCCAATTTGCTTGTAAAAATCTCTGTCTCTCTGAGTCTGGTCCCATTTTTCTGTACAACTTATCGTGGGCATTTGTGAGTTACCTACACAGCATTCATTCTATCCTGTGCTCTTGTTAACTATGCCCCAATTTTTTTCAACAGTGACCCATCCTCTATTTATCTCTTAAAGTCAGCTTTTTGATAAACTGACTTTGGTTCTATCTCCAGAATTAGTGTATGCATTTATCTGACCACAATGACAGCCTTAGGCATAATCTTAACAGAGTGAAGCTCAAAACTTTTGTTCAGTGGTTGCAGGAAATTGGCACTTTTTCTTTCACAAGAGGCAAACAAGAAAGAATGGATTCACCATTGCTGCTGATAGCTGTCTGGCAACCAGGAGGAAAATCAGCCTAAAGAAAAAACTAACAAATAAAGAAAGGAAGAACCAAAGAAACATAAAAAAAAAAAAAAGAAAAAGTAGAACCAAGAGCTCATTGAATAGTTCCTGAACAACTTTACTTCTGGACTTTTCTGTTTGTCTTTAAATCACTTGAGATGGGTTTTCTGTACTTTCGTTGACTTTGTCATCAATAGAAACTGCTCCTTTTCAAATTCCTACTTTAAAAATCCTAACCACAGACGTCAGCATCCCGTCCTTTCAGTTTGTTCACTTATACATACCTACAGTCCTGATTAGAACATCATATCTGTTGATCATTCTTACTATCCATCTACTCCTTCCTATTTTCATACATCAATTTGTTCATCACTGGGCCAACCCATGTAGTTCAGTGCCTTATACATAGCAGGCAATTAATAAATTGTGTTGATTGATTGGTTAACTGACTGTTGTTCTCTTTGCCTTTCTCTCTCACCCCCTTCCCACGTATGTTTCACCTAGTGATTATTCTTTTAATTTTTTCCAGAAGTATTTTTCTATCACACAAATATATCCTTATTACTGTCCGACTGAGAATCTTCAATAACACTCATTTTGCCCATAGCTGGACCTCAGATATGGTCCACACTATGTTCCTGATGTTGCTTTCTAAAGGTTACCATCTTCCAATTGGGATTGAGGATGGACAAACCCTTCCTGAACCATATTCAGTGCTGGAAGCTACCTCAATATGTCAATTTCAAATATGTCCTAAAATAATGTACTTCTAATAAGCAAATACAACTCTCCATCATCACAAACCTCAGAAAAGCCATGCAGTGATCTCTCCTGCAGCATCTAGTTTTGTAAGAATTCCATTCTAGACATTATGCTTTTAACAGAACACTGGCAAAATAGAAGTTATCCAAGGAGTAACCAGGATGGTGAAAAACCCATAAACCACGTGTCAAGGGGAAAACAGGGTTTCTTTGCAGAGAGAGGGTTTATGAGGAGCATAATATTTATGTTCTGATATTTGAAGGACTATCATGTGGAAGAACAAAAGTTATAATTCTCTTCTGCTCCAAATATCAGAAAAAGATTAAATTTAATCTTACATGGAGTCATATCTCAGCTCAATATGAAATGTAACATTAAAATAATGTTTCTATCCAGCTATCCAGCTATAAAAGGGTCTTACATAAAAGCAGAGTTTTATAAAGTATTGATTAAGTTAGTCTACTTTGTGCTGTAGCAACAAAGAATCCCCAAATCTCAATGGCATATCAAAAAAAGTTTGTTTCTTATTTATACTACTTTATTTATCAACACACATCACCAAAGGCCCTACTCATTGTAGCCTTCAAAGACTCAAGACGACAGAAGATCCACCATCCTATGACACTGCCATCTAAACACAAGTCTCCAGGGGCCATTGTGGCAAAGAAACAGAGCTTGAATCATAAATCAGCTCTTAAATGCTTCTGCCTGGAAATGACTCACATCATTTCACTTAAATTTCATTGGCCAAAGCAGTTCATGGTCATATATACTTTCAAGGAGATGAGACATATAATAACCCCTAGTGCCTGGAAAAGGAATGATGTCAGAGTTTCAGTTAGCACCTGTAACATCTACCATAACTTTCAGTAGGATTTAAGCAGAATTCAAATTTTCATTAGGAATATTATAGAAAAAGTCAGATTGCTAAGCTTCTTTAAACTCTAGGATTCTAGAATTCCAAACTTATTTCAGATAGTTCCTTTAATATCAGGGATTTTGCATCCTAGGGTAAAATAAATAACTCTGGAACACTGAAACTTCTCATGTACAAATGACTATGCTCAATATTTGAATGCACTGAGCCGAGATTACAAAGACTTGGCTTGGAATAGCGAAATATTGGCTCATCAACGGCTCTAACTCTGTAAGCTTGTTGTGGTCCATTTTTTTTCAAACATTACTTCAAATATTTATATTTGGCGTTTACATAAAAGTTGATTTTCAGTAAAGTCTGAGATGAATGACAGTTTATAACTATTCCTCATGTTCTATAGAATTTATGTGTAAGGTTTTCAGCTATTTTTCCATCTTTCTTGGTAAGACAGTAGCGTAGCTAAATAGGTGGCCTTAAATGTTGTCAGCTGTATTCTACAGGCTTAATAATGCCTTTAAATACATAAAAGCCAACGCTTACAGATTACATTATTTTATATTACAGTGTCTTGATTAATTTTACTACAGATATTACTTTAATTTAGAGCAATTACTCAGTTCATTTTTGCCATTTTAAATCTGCTATGTACTCAGTTATTTAAATTATGGGTCAAATAAGGACAGCTATACATTTTCAGTATCATGGATCTAGATTTGTAGCTCTTAGAGGGGCCACAGGGATCACCTAGTTCACCCCTTTGTTTTGCATACAAAAAAATTAAGAACAGTTAGCATTTGTTGAGAGTTTACCATGTTCTAGGCACTGGCCTAATGTTTTCTCATGTATTAACTCAACTAATCTTCTCAATTCCCCAATAAAATAAATACTGTCATCAACTCCATTTCACAGATGAATCAACTGACCTAAGATTGGGAAGCATTTCCCTCTTATTACATAGGTCAATATTGGGGGGAAAATGGCACAGCCTAGTGTTGGGGAGAGCACGAACAGGCACGTATCCTCATTTACTGTTCAGCATTTTGTGACATTTAACTCAAACTTTTTGATATTGAATCTTCCTCCATTTTTCCATAGTTCTTACATATCAATTTGGACAAAGGTGACAAGATAATAACAAATTCAAGGAAAAATAATTACATAATTCAGTGTATTAGACAGAAAGTAAAGAATAGAAAAAGTCTGTAACGTTACCTAATCTGAGAAAATGACCAGGAATGAATGTTAAAAATATTAATCATTAAGGCTTGGGCCCTAGGCTCCCTTACTGGGAAGTTTCTGGCATAGTTTTTAGAGTTATTTCTGAAGTAGTTTTCCAATTCTGATTGAAACCTTTAAGCTAATAATGCTTACCTATGGATGAAGGGATTTGGGAGATATTTACATTTTTCTTTGTACTTTTCAATATTAATTTTCCATTTCAGCGACAATACATTTTATAAAGTCAACAAGGAGATTTAAACAAATGCAATGAGTTTATCGAATGAGCTGAACTCAGGAAGATAGCAAAAGCCAAGTTTGTTCTTTGTCACCCATACCTGCAAACCTGTTCTTTGGGTTTTATTTAACAAGCTAGTCTACAAACTAAGAGACAGGCACTACCCTCCCACTGCTGAGGTCTACCACTTTTAGAACTGTCTACTATTGTCAACACTCAACACCAACCGTGACCCAGTCTTCGGCATCCCTCCTCAAACTCATCCTTCTAAAGTTCCAGTCTCTGTCCTGCTCAGACACCTGTGTCAGAGCTCTCTCCAGTGATTCTGAATTAAGTGCCCTTGAGCACACCGGTAAGAGCCTCTCTCTACCCAACCCCCAAAGCTACCATTCACTGTATGAAGCTGGAAAAGTTCATCCCTCTTAGCTCTGGTGCAGAAGTGGCCATGGGTAGAACACAGGAAAATGTGCTCCCTACACTCCGAATGAGAGCCCTGAACTAATAGAAACAAATGGTGAGGAGGCTCTGTATCACTGAAGTATGGACACATTGTGGGTTACAGGCTTTGGCAGACTGAACTGGAGACATTAACCTTCATTCATCACACAATTTCTATAGAAAAATGTGTCGAGTTCAAAACAACTGACCAACAAATGATCCTTAGGAACATAATTCGTCTGGAAACTGGGGGCTGCTTTTACAACAATCTCCAGCCTGTCAGATCCAATAGATTAGAGTCAAGACAGCACCTTTGATTTACAGTTCTGGCCCTGTTGCTGAATCACTTCCTAATTCACACTCTCTATTCTTAAAATGAGAGGCATAATATGTCTGCTCCAACTACAAGGTTGTTGAGATAATAAGCATCGCTATTTCTGAGCAAATACCTTACAAAATTGACAATACAAGTGTTTACTATTATTTCATGTTGTGCATTACAGAATTCACAGTACAGGTAATTTGTCACAGGGAAGTCATTTCTGAGATTAATAGGACTGCCCCAAAAGTATCACAATATGCTCCTGTTTTTGCCCTTTCCTGATTTCTTTTCTCAGCAAAAATGTTCCTTTGTCTTTCTTAACATATGCACTACTTTTAGAATATCGGCATTACTCAAACCCTGTCTAAATCAAGGAGTGCTAATTGAGTGTATAATAACACACATGTAAATCAACACATTTTAGAAAGCCATAGAATTTGTAAAAACCATGACAAAATAATTTTTCCTATTCTAAGTACAGTAACTAGGTAATGCCAGTGTTAAAAATAAAAGTATAAAACTTGAAAATAAGGATAAAAGGGAACAACAAGCCCTTTTGAAATTTTACTGGTATATTATTTTAATAGCCCACTCTAGGACGATTTGTCTAATTACTCATGTTTGACTTTGCTATTTCCTATTTGATTAGAGACTAGACACTAGGAAATTATATGTTAAGTTGTAGATTTCTGTCAAGCAGAAAAGATAACCTTAAAGGCTGCTGTTCTGTTGTCCCGTGGGCCACTAACTAAGGTTGTATCCAACCCAGCTATCGTATTCTAACATCCTTTTAATGTCTTTCCTGGTGTACTCTATATATCCTTGCTCCTTAAACGCCTTAGGAACCAGTTTTATCCTTATATTGCTTCTTTCACTAAATAATGAATTAGATAAAATCTTTGACAACTACATGTTCACCCTGAACAACAGGATCAGTTTCCATTGTGTCCATTTTACCCTTAGGCTGATGACTCTCAAACATGCATCTTTCATCCAAATCTTTTCCTGAGCTTTAGTCTTTGGAAGACTTTGGAAAGTCTTTGTGCCTATACCTCGGTTTGAAGATCACTGGACTGTTGAGTGAAAGCAAGGTCAAGGTAAAGGATAAAAGTGGGAATATGTGAGAAAGAGGAAGAAACAAGGAGCTTGAGATCTCCTAGTTCATTCATACTTGCAAGAGATTCATGTTTTTAACTTATTGAAAATTATATATTGATAAAAATGAGAGAGAAAAGCTTATGCCTAGGAGCTTTATGAGCTATAAATAAATAAAGGCTGAACATTCGCAAGTAACCTTCAGTTTTGACCCAATAATTACCATCCTTATGTCACAGAAGAATAAGAACAATACTGCAGTTGCCCCACCAGCAAACACACTGACTGACTTATTCTTATGTTACAAATACTGTGTGAGGCATTTTGCACTTGACATTATATCTTAGAACTGTGCCTAACACACAGTAGGCACTCAATAAATACATTTGTTAAATAAAAGAATCAGTTTTTCCAAATTCTTATTGTAATGACCTCTGAATAAACGTGTACGTACATGTGTGAGTGCGTGGGAACCTTAGAGGCCTGTGTCTAAGGATCCAGTCCTTTGTATGTCCTTAAAACTGCCATGATCATTTATCTACCTCAGTGCCTAATCTACCTTACTGGCAGTTGTCCTGTTTTCTTCCTAACATCTGGATTTGTATGTGTCGTGTCTGTTGTCCTATTTGTCTCTAGCGTTTAAATTTGTATGTCCTGTCATCCGTGTTGCCCAAGATGATTGGGTGAAAACTTTTTCAAGGTCCTAAATGCAGACTTCCTATCTTAGGAAGTCAAATCCCTCATTAGCTGTTTGGCTGGCTATCTCAGTCCTGTCTTTTCTGTCAAAAACAGAGCAGGCGTTGTTACAGAAAAATTGTGCTAAACATCCACCAGTCTGGAATTTCTGGCAACATAAAAGTTGTCGGCACCTAGACTGTCACACCCCACGCCCCAGCTACTGGTCTGACCCCTCCTTGGCTGAACTGGACTTCTCCTTTGCTCCAACCCTCAGCCTCCTGCTCCCCTGGGATTCCCCTCCGTCTCCTCGTCCTCATCTCCCGTGGTCTCTCTGCCTGTCACCTCACGACTGCGGCCTTGGCCAGAGGAGGCTGCCCCACTCCTTCCTTTAAGGAAGGCACTACCCCCACCAGACAGTGAGCGAGCTGTCCCGTTTTTGGTCTATGTCCCTTTTTCTACTTCTGACCTGTACAACTGGAAGGCTCAAAAACCCACCTTTCTCTGAGAAATCTCAGGTCCTAATCTCACTGGTTGAGTCCATACTCCAGACTCACCGGCCCATCTGGGATGACTGTTAGCAACTTCTCCTGACCCTTTTTCATCTGAGAAAAGGGAGCGTATTCAGAGGAAGGCCAAAAAATTTTTCCTTAGTTCAATCATTATGCCGTAGGAGGGAGCTCGAAACCTCCAAGAGAAAGCTTTTCCTTCTACTCAGCCTGACTGGGACCCAAATACCTCAGTTGCGGGGAGTAGAGCTTTGGACAATTTCCACTGGTATCTCCTTGTCGGTATTAAAGGAGCTGCTCAAAAACCTATGAATCTGTCTAAGACAACTGAAGTTGTCCAGGGGCCCAATGAGTCACCTGGAGTGTTTTTGGAACTCTTCCAGGAGGCCTATCAAATTTACACCCCACTTAATCCAGAGGCTCCCTAAAGTAGCCATGCTATTAATTTGGCATTTGTGGTCCAGGCAGCTCCTGACATTCGAAAAAATTACAAAAACTTAAGGAATTTGCTGGGATAAATATCACCTAGCTCCTAGAAATAGCTCAGAAAGTTTTTGACAATCAAGACCATGAGAAACAGAAACAGAAACAGACTGCTCTGGCAACTAAAAAGGCTTCAAAAAGGCAGGCCAAAATCTTAGTGGCTACACTCTAAGAAGTTAAACATAAGCATTCCAAGTTATCTAAGAGCCGTGACAGCAACCGCAAGTCTGGTCCAGGAGGCTGATAAACTAACCCGGGGTCAAAACTTAACCTTCACGGCTCCTCATGCCATTGAGACATTGCTGCGCAGTGCCTCTGGAAAGTGGTTGTCAAATGCCCGCATATTACAATACCAAAGCCTGCTGTTAGATCAGCCACCTGACTTTCTCCCCGACAGCGTGTTTAAATCCAGCCACTCTACTCCCTGATCCAGATTTGACTGTACCTGTCCATGACTGCCAAGAGCTGTTAGAGACGGACCTGATCCTTAGGATGTTCCCCTGGAGAAGGCAGATGCCACCGTATTTACAAATGGTGGCAGCTTCCTTGAGCAGGGAGCACGAAAAGCCAGTGCTGCCATCACCACAAAAACAGACACACTGTGGGCCCAGGCTCTGCCAGCCAGAACTTCTACACAAAAGGCTGAATAGTTGCCCTCACTCAGGTCCTCCAGTGGGGTAAGAACAAACGCATTAACATCTACACCGACAGCCAGTATGCCTTTGCTACTGTCTACTGCAAAGGACATCAAAGGAAAACACAGCTGTTGCATGAGGAAATCAAAGGGCAAACTCTGCTGCCCATAAGGCAGCCCAGCTCCCAGTCACACCTTTAATCCTATAACCTGCTGTATCCTTCCCACAGCCTGATTTGCCCAATCGCCCAGCCTACTCTTCAGAAGAAGAAAAATAAGCATCGGATCTTCAGGCCAATAAAACTGAGACGGATGGTGGATTCTTCCAGATTCCAGAATTTTCCTGCCCCAGACCCTGGGAAAGGCCTTGGTCAGTCACCTCCATTCTTCTACTCATCTAGGGGGAATAAAACTAGCCCAGCTTTTAAGAACCTGGTTTAAAATTCTCGCTGGGGCCTCCCAATGTTGTAACTGAGCAAGTTAGAAGGAATGTGCCACACTCTGAGTTCCAAATTAAGAGTCTTTTATTAATTAGCCAGTGACTGAGAGATGGCTAACACTCAAAATTCTCTTAGCCCCAAGGAATGGGCCTGATTATCTTTTATACCTTGATTTAGATACGGGAGGGGGTACCTAGCTGAAGCCTGTAGATATGTTATTATAATTTTACAAATAAGAACACTGGAGTACAGAAAAGGCACATGGCTTGCCTCTAGCCAAGGTGAGTGATAGATCAAGAATTCAAATCAATATGTTAGCTCCAAAACCCAGTCTCTCTACACTGTGCCAGGCTGAAACACAAAGCCCCAAATGTGTCCTACCATTTCCCATTTTTAATAAAAACCAATGCAGAGTCTCTGTATGTCAAAACAAATACAAAATATATAATACTTACATACATGGTATTAAAATTATAGGTCTTAAAACAAGGAGATCGCAAGCTCCTTATCCCTTCTTTCTTCTCATATCTTCCCACCTTCACCCTTTACTTTGACCTTGCTTTGACTCAACAGTCCAGTGATCCTCAAACAGAAGTCTCGGCACAAAGACCTTCCAAAGTCTTCCAAAGACTAAAGCTCAGGATAAAGATCTGAATGAAACATGCACGTCTGAAAGTCATCAGCATAAGAGTGAAATGGACACAATGGATATTGATCCAATTGCCCAGGGTGAACACGATATTTAGAGACACTAGTTTTTAACAAATAAACAGAGGAAGAGGGATTGAGAGTGAAAACAGGTGATCATATATGTAACAAGTATTTCAAGAGAGTATGGGTGTAATATATATACATTACCTGTAAACATAATAAAGTGCTTTGAGGAAATTTTAAAAATAGGAAAGTGTGTGGTGCCAAGGAAGCTGAGGGAAGAAAATGTTTGAGAAGGGAATGCTCAGCAGAGGCTGCACTGCCATGAGTTGAAGGGACTTAGTAGTAAGGAAGTGGTCAGTAACCTTGGAGAAAGCAGCATTGATGGGGTGGTGAAGGCAGAAACTGCATCATTAAGAGCAAGGGGAAGAGGGCAAGAGTGTACACACCACTTTTGGAAAGTTGAAATGTGAGGAGAGAGTGCAATTGAGATGGTGCCAGATAGATAAGGGATCCAAGGAAAGGTATAGTTTTTGTGTGTTTTCTGAGTTTTTGATGTTGCTTGTTTTAATGGGTGAGAACAGAGTATGTTTAAATGCAGATGGGAAGAAGAGTTTGAAGATCAAGTAAGAGGGACGGAGGTGGGGGTGAATAATTAAAAGAAAAAAGATCCCTGAGGAGGCAAGAGGGGACAAAAGCCCAAGAATAGCTGTTTTGGGGTGGGGTTGGGGCTGGCAACAGACAGCATGTTGGCTAGCTGAAGTTACGGTGGGAGGTGGTAGGAGCTGTAAGTCTGAGGATCTTGTGAAATGTTTCAGATGGAAGCTGTGGAAAAGAAAGCTAAAAAGCACACATGAATTGCCAAATAGCATTGAGGACCCCAGTACAAGTCGAATGCAACGAAATCATAGTGGCACCAGTATGATTATGTGAGGTGTTTTTTTCTCCAGCCATGCTCAAGACCTCAACTTAGCCAAGGAAATAGCAGGCAAGGTAGGTATTTTCTGGCTGGTTATGAGTGGAATGCAACGAGAGAAGGTAAATCGGACACTTACAGGGAGGTAGCTGAAGCCATGGAATAAGCACTTGTCCAAACATTTTTGTTCTCATATATTTTGAAATCAAAGCCTAAAAATTTTTAACACATAAAGTGAAATCGTTTCAAAGGATGTATTTATGGCTTATATATGTACATTAAGTATATTTTTATCCAAATTTTGGAGCTGTAGATTTAGCTCATTCTATTTATAGAATACATCTTTCAGATAATCAGGCCTCATTGTAAAACTAATCAGCCAAATCAAGGTTACTTTTCATCAGAACCAGTACAGTTGTATTTTAAAATTCATATAGTCATGCATCTGTGGAATACTTCTGTATTCTAAGATAGGTTAATTGACTGATAAATGGATGGTTGACTGTTGGGTAGATAGGTGGTAGACAGATGAATAAAACAAGACACGGATGGATAGACAAATTCTTATCTTGAGTTTATCTCCTAGATAAAACAAGATCCCCCAAATATTTATCTCTGAAGCTTTTTTTGGCTTTACTTTCAAGAGACTTTCCCTCAAGAAAGTGGTACTCTAGATTTGTCCCTCTTTTGGATGCCCCAAATTTTTTTACACCCTGGAGCAATGTACCAAAATACGATTTAGGATGGTGGGGAGTATACCTTTCTTTTGTAAAGTGGAGAAGGGCAATGTGAAAGGTAAAAAAGGAAAGAATAATTGGTAGACATCAGAGTTTGTACACAGGTCAGCTTAAGGAATGAGTATGAGGAAGTTGAGATTTGGAAATTTCTACACTACAGCTTTCTAAGCTTTTTTCCCACAGGTACCTAAAACTTAACATGCCTAAAACTGAACTTACCCATCTACCTCATCCTAGTCCTCCTTCCTCAGTGAGTGGCACCATTTCTATTCATTAAGACTGAAACCTGGCAGTCATCCCAAACTTCTTGGTTTCTCGTGTCCTTCATATCCAACTAAACACCAAGATCTAGACATTTTTTCTCATAATGATCTCCCGAGCCAGCCCACATCCCTCTTTCCCCATGGCTATCTCTCTGCTGCAGGGTACGGTTGCCTCTCACTCAGCTGCCACAATCTGCCTGTCTCTAGCCTTGAGTCCTCTCCACCTGTTCTCCACACTACAACCAGAGAAAGAATTCTAAAACATAAGTCTGATTAAACAGCTCCATTTCTAAAAAGTTATCAATGACATCCCATGACCCTAGGCGTTATTATTGACTTACTAGATTACTATTTTAATCAAGCTCTAAGGATAAATCCTAAACTCCTTGCCATGGCTTTCAAGGTCCTTCTGAACTTGGCCTCTGCTCATCATGGCAGCTTCCACTCTCCCCACCCCATGCTTTATTTATGAAGTGTTTTCGTCCCAAGTCTCACCAAGCTCTCCTGCCTCACACACTCTTTCTGCCTCCCTCTTCTAGCTCCCCACTATTTAGCATTAAGGTTTCAGCTGAGATGTAATTTCCTCTAGAAAGCTTTTCCTAAACCCTCAAGTTTGGGTTTGATCCTTACCTTATATACTTCTGTGATACATTGTTTGTAATGCATTTTAGCATTTACTCTACCTTGATTTTTAACTGCTTACATGTCTATATACCCAAGAGCAAAGGGACAATTGTGTGTGCCTATTCACTGTTGTACTGTCAGTGTCTAGAGTACTAGCCACTACCTGGTGCAAAGTAAGTATCCAATAAACATGAACTTACTGAATAAAAGACATGAAACTACCAAAACTTTGCCCCAAAATAAACCACATTATTTCTATGAGTGGCTTATAAACCTGTTTAGTGACCAAATATAAAGTTTCATCAAGTTCATATGAAATTGTTGGCCAAAGAAAATCTATAAGCTTAATGGGGAAAAAAATACCATGCCCAATCTCTCTAACAATGATATCAAAAACTACTTCCTTACACATAGCAAAATAACTTACCTGAGAATGGAAGGAGTCAAAAGAAACTGAAATTTTCATTATTTTATTAATTTATTCAAGAATCAATGGTCACTCAGCTCTCTCTGCCCTCATGAAGCAGTGTTGCTCTAGTCTACTTTAATACTTGCCCCATGAAGCTCACTGAACCCTGGACAAAAGCTGGTCCATCTCTTCAGCTTTCCAAATTTTATTATATAGAACCAACTAGGAGCAGCTGCTTTTATCCAAGTAGGAATAATTTTTAAGTAGCATTTTTCCTTGTATGTCAGAAAACCCAGGCTGAAAATAATATTATATTTCTTAAAACTTCTATGCTCCTGATCTTTCACTTCTCTTCAGTTGTGCCAGAGGCATGAACTTTATACCCTCAGCCCCAGTTAAGAAGATGATTTATTAAACAGACTTAAATGAAAGATGGCTTGGTGTAGATACTCTTAGATTCACAGATCATGTCTTGGGGCAGTTTTAGTACCAACTTTCTAATTCAGAAATGAAAAACTTCTCATTATTTCAGGATAAATGTCTAAACCTACCAGCTCTTGTCTGAATGGCATAAAAGTGGCAGAAACTAAAATGGAGATTTTGTTGTTCAGGTTTCATCTAGACTTCCAAGCTTACAATGTTTAACATATGAGCTAGTTACAAATGGCCAACTAATGGTATCTTTTGGGCACTTCCAGTTAAAGCCTCTAGTGTCCTTTGTATCAAACTGTTTCCCTATTATACAGGGTTCCCTGTACAATAGTATCACTCAGAAGCTATGTTGGAGGAATTGCTTTCAATTTTTTCATTAGGCTCATAAAATCTACTCAGAACAGTTAAAATCCATGAAAAAACACAAATATTTTTATTTGATTTATGCAAAGCCCTAAGCCTGTGCTGTGCACAGAGAACAGAGTAATGGCCAGAATAGTTGTCGCAATTTATTCTCAGAATGTGCATATATGCATTTCATTTCCTTGATTTGACCCTAATTCAAGAGGCCAGCCTGGAGAGTCGGCAATGTTAATTTGCTAGATCTCAAAAATAAGTATTCGTACTGAAAAAAGCAGGATGTCATTTTCTTATCATTTCTGTGAATAGAAAAGCTATTTCCCAATAATAGGGATCCCTTATAGTAGGGAAATACTTAATTGGTACTGAATTCAGAAACTATAGTGTTCTGCCTGGCTTCATTGATCGTATCAAAAGACCTCTTTATCCGGAGCAGGTAGAGCTCAATGAATTGAAATAGTCCAGAAACACATGAATATCTGTCCTCTGACAGAAAGTAAATTTAAATTGTAAGAAAACTGCTTTATGTCCAAGAATTCCCAAGATTTCTGTACTGGATTATGGTCCAAAATTCCACACCGATTTGGTCATTTATTTCAGAGTAATCAAAAAAGGTATGTTTTCGTTACGTAAAGAACATTCTAAATATCAAAATATAGATATGATTAGGTCTATGACATTTATCTCTTTTGTGTTTAAGAGAAGTCAGGTAACCATAAACAAATAGCACATGCATAACCAGCTTATTACCTACAGAAACACCTTAAATGCTGGAAATTAGATCAAGACTATAGCAACTATATAGTTTTAATTTCTGAAGACCACCTGTATGCTTTAAGATCAAAACCTTCTTTCTCAAAAAGCATTAAATGTCTAATATGTATATATACATATTTATATATATATATACACACACATGTATATATATATATATATATATAAAAATATATAAAACGGTAAAATAAAACAAGAAACATACTTTAAAACACAGAAAGACTCTGATAGAAATATAACTATGCAAGTTTACATCAAAACTAAATGAGAAGGGAGCAAATCTAAATCACTTGTACAATTCATAGTAAATCACAAAAACGGTATAAAATATGTGGTAAACAAAAATAAAACCATTAATAACTAAAAGGTTTTCTTACAGCGATTCTGGTTTTTTATATTGCTGTATGTCTCTGATGGCATAAAAATAGTTATACATAGCAAAGCAAAAAGGAATAAAACAAATCTAATATACATAATTTAAATACAGGGAGAAAGGTAGTCAGCAATCTATCTGTTTTGTTGCTACATAACTCAGATATTGAAGATATTTAATTGTTTTACATATGCTTTATATGCAACAAGCAAAGGCACAGTTATATTTTATATAATTATTGAGAGTCAGCAGAGATTAGGCAGATGAAGAAGAATATGGAGGCCACAGGAGCAACCCAAGAGGAAGAGCCTCCTCCAGCTGAGTGCCGAGTGGCTCAGTTATAGGATAGAGGCAGATATGAGGCAGAATAATGATCCCCCAAAGATGTCCTGTGGTAATTTCCAGAAGCTGTGACTACATTGCCTGTTCTTTAGCAAAGGGTACTTAAAATAAAAGACGCAACTAAAGCTTCTAATGAGCTCACTTTAGGGAGATTATCCTGGATTCCCTAGGCTCCATGTAACCACAAGAGTTCTTAAATGTACAAGAAGGAGGCAGAAAAGGAATCACTATGGAGTGACATAATATGATAAAGATATGGTCCACAGTTGCTAGTTTTGTTTTTGTTTTTGTTTTTTCCTCAACTCTCATTTTAGGCTCAGGAGATAAATGTGCAGATTTGTTATGTGGCAAATTACATGTGATTGAGATTTTGTGTGTGAATGATACTGTCATCCAAGTAGTAAGCATAGTTACCAACAGGTAGTGTTTCAACCCTTGCCCCAACCTCAACAGTAGTCCCCAGTCTCTATTGTTCCCATCTTTATAACCATGTATACCCAATGTTTATTTCCCAATTCTAAGAGATAACATGCAGTAGGTGGTTTTCTGTTTTTGTGTTAATTCACTTAGGATAATGGCCCCAGCTGTTTTCATGTTACTACAAAGGATATAATTTTACTCTTTTTATAGTGTACCATGGCGTATATGTATCACATTTTCTTTATCCTGTCTACCATTGATGGGCATCTAGGTTGATTCCATGTCTCTGCTACTGTGAATAGTGCTGTTATGAACATACAAGTGCATGTTTCTTTCAGTAGAATAATCTACTTTCCTTTGGGTATATAACCAGTAGTAAGATATCTGGGTTGAAAGGTAATTCTGTTTTAAATTCTTTGAAATCTCCAAACTGCTTTCCACAACGAAAGAACTAATCCACACTCCTACCAATAGTGTATAAGCATTCTCTTTTCTCCAAAGCTTCACCAGCATCCCTTGTTTTTTTGACTTTTCAATAGTAGCCATTGTCATTGGTGTGAGATGGAATCTCACTGTAGATTTGACTTGCATTTTTCTGATGATTTGTGATGTTGAGCTTTATTTCATGTATTTTTTTGGCCATATGTATGGGCAAAGGACATGAATAGATACTTCTCACAGTTGCCACAGTTAAAGGAGGAGAAACAGGGCCAGGAGCCAAGGGATATAGATGGCTTACAGAAGCTACAAAAAGTAAAGAAACAAATTCTTAGGGCTTCCATAAAGGAACTACAACACTGCCAACACTGTAAATTTAGTTCAGTAAGATCCATCTGGACTTCTGACCTCCAGAACTGCAATTTGGTAAGTTTGTGCTATTTTTGCCACTAAGCTATGGTAATGTGTTACACAAGCAATAGGAAACATAGGATATGGCACTTCACATTAGAAACTATGAATAAGAAGGGTCTCTAAGAGGCAATGAGGGATAAATTTAAAATGCCATAGTATAAAGATAAAAACAAGAAGTTTAGGAAATAGTGAGAAGAGGACAAAAACAAAATAACTTAGGAGCATCAAACAAACTTCCACCTGTAATAAAAATTATAACAATTAAAGGGAGTGCAGACTATAATACTAAGGCCAAATTCTAAAGGGTAAAGAAGTAAAGTGAAAGATATGGCAGATACAATGTCCTTCACATGGCAGGCTTCAGCAAATGTTTGTTGACACATTATTCTTGGACAACTAAGAAAGCAAAGGGTTCTTAAGAAGTAAAACTAGAAATATGTTACACAGAAAATCGGAAATCAGAAGGAGAATGTTCGGGGCATTGTGTTAAAAAAAAGAAAACTCCAGAATTTTTAAATGGCCAGAATAACATCGAATGTATGAGCAAATGACATCAATAACATGTAAATTAGCATTTAATTTTATGTTATTTAAAAGAAGAGAATGTTATATAATCTATTCCTTTTGAGAATGACTTCAATAAAGAAACCACAGTTTTCAAATGCTGAATCATTAAACGTAGGTTTTCTTGTACTTTGTAGAGTCACATACTGTCACAAGACAAAATAAAAAATTTCTGTGAATTGTTGCTGATGAGAAAATATAAACAACTTTTGGAATTATGGCTTTTCTTCAGCTGAATATGGACTTTGAATGTCTCTTAAAGTTGTAGTCAATGAAAAGACCTTGCCTAAGATTTTTATGATCTCCAGAAGTCAGTCAATTCATCTTTGGAGAGTTCTAAGCATTATTTCTCCCATCAAACACATTAACTGATGAGAAAAGATAAAAATCCAGAGGAAATATTAAAAGATATTATAGCACATATATGATACTGTTAAAAACTAAAGTTTAAAATACAATATGTGGAGTTGTGCTTTGGAATTGACCTCTTCTTCTAGCTCCAATCATGCATCATGGTAACTTATAAAGACATGCAATAAGTGAAAATATGTTCCTATCAATTCCATTTTATATAAGTTTATGTAAAGTCTTTGAACATAATGCCTAAAGCACACACTGATTTGAATACCCAAACACACATACACACACGTTTGTTGAAAGGTCTTAAGGGGATACTTGATGAGGTCTAACTTGAAGGAGGAACAACCCATAGAATTATAATAACAGATTAATACTGGAAAATACAGATTAAAAATCTTCCATAATCATACAATCCAGCATCTCAAAGAGGGAAGGGCCCTTAGAAGTCTCTGGACCAAGATCCAGTGTAAAACAGGACATCTCACCACCGTATTCTATACAAGTTGTCTTCCAGACTCTAGTTGAACATCTTCAGTAAGTCAAAGCTCATGCACCTACAATTTCATTGTTTGTTCCAAATTTAACTTCCATCCACACTCTCATTCTGTTTTATAGATGTCAAATCCATACTTGATTCTATTTTTCAAATTAATCCTCAAATACTAGACACCAAATATCATCTCTTCCTACTTAGTAATTTCCTCCTCTATCAGACCAAGAAGCATCGGGTAAGCACGTGTATGCCTGTCTATTATCTTGGCCCCTTCTGCACATTCTGATTATTTACTATACTAATTTGTTGATGCATCCATCAAATGTGTGCTGAATGCCTACCAGCTTCCAGGCCAGAAAGAGAGACCAGATCCTTGTCCTCATAAAGCCTAAGTTCTAGTGAGTCAGGCAATGAACAAATGGACAAGTAAGTAAATGAGATATAAAATAGTCCAAAAGTGAATCCTTGTAGACTAGAGTCATGATTTTTAAGCTAAGACTTGAGGGATAAAAATGAACTAGGCATGCAAAAAGCTGGGGAGGAAAAATCAAGGGTAGCAAGATCCTGACGTGAAAAGAACTTAGCCTCTCTTAGATTCTCCAAATCAATACACATAAAGGATTCATGGGAGGGAAGTTACAGTGGCAGAAACTTAAACTAGAGAATCAGACAAGGTCCAAACCACAGTATGGAATTTGAATTTTATTCTCAATGCAATATGAATTCATGTGAGAACTGTAGGCAGGGAAGATATATAATCAATTTACTATTTAAAAACCACACCAGTGGCCTTGTGGAGAATGAATGAAAGTAGGACAAGGGTGAAAACAGAAAGATGACTTAGGAGGCTGTTAACTGGGAGATGATGGAGACTTGGCTAAATATAGCCACAGAAGAAATAGAGATGTGTGGAAATATTTGAAGAATATGACTGAAGGAAGTACAGACAGGAATTTCTGATGGTGGATGTGGATGTGGATGGTGAAAGAAGATGGGGAATAAAGAATGGCTTCTGGGTGTCTCATCAAAGCAACTCTCTGGATGGCAGTACTATTCACTGAGATGGGAGAGGCCAGATGAGAACCAGGAGACATCCAAGAGAAGGTTTCAAATAGGCATTTGGGTGTGCAGATCTGGGACTCAAAGGAAAGAAATGGCCTGAAAATGTAAAATATGGTAGTTATTAACATATGGATGATATTTAAAGTCACAGAAATGAATAAGACAACCTAGAAGAGAGTTTAGAAAGAGAGATAGCTAAGTTCAAGACCTAGTCCTGAAGAATTCCAACACTTAAAGGTGGGAAAGACCAAGAAGAAGCTAGCTGGGGAAAGGCTGAACTAGGAGAATGTTTCAAGAAGGAAGGAGGAGTCAGCTTCATCAGTAGTTTTTGTTTGTTTTGTTTTGTTTTGTTTTGTTTTGTTTTGTTTTGTTTTGTGACGGAGTCTGGCTCCGTGGCCAGGCTGGAGTGCACTGGCACAATCTCAGCTCACTGCAACCTCTGCCTCCCGGATTCAGGTGATTCTCCTGCCTCAGCCTCCCGAGTAGCTGGGACTACAGGCGCATGCCACCACTCCCAACTAATTTTTATATTTTTAATAGAGACAAGGTTTCACCATGTTGGCCAGGATGGTGTCAATCTCTTGACCTCATGATCTGCCCGCCTCAGCCTCCCAAAGTGCTGGGATTACAGGCAGGAGCCACCATGCCCAGCCAGTTTCATCAGAAGTTTTTAAGAAGTGGAGCAAGAAGAGAATAAAGCAACCATCAGTTATAGCACCAAGGACATGGCTGGTAATCTTGACAAAAGCAGCCTCCATGAAATAATAGAACTAGAAGAATATTAATTAATTTAGAAGTGGATCAAAAAATGAGAAAGTAGGAGCAAGGTATATAGAAAACATGTTGAGAAATTATGCTTGGAAAAGGAACAAAGAAAGGGAATAGTGGTTAGAGGAGACTTGGACTCAAGAGAGTTTTGTCTTTTTTTTTTTTCCTTAAGATGGACACTCAGATATCATAAAAACTAAAATTTAGTGATTAAAGCAAGCCTAACATATTCATGCTTTAGGGCAGTGGTTTTGGAACTATTTTCAATAGAAAGCTGAGCTTCTGCAATGGTGCCTTGGGGCTGCTTCACAAGGCAAGGCAAGTTCCTTTCTCACAAGAAAAGTAGCTCAGATTTAATCCATTTATATATGGGGATTTATAATAAGATTTAATTTGAAAACTCACTGGTCTAAGGAGAACATAAAGTAGCCAAAACATCTCACTATATCAGAGTATCAGATGACAGAATACCTGATGAATCCATATATACTTTGTATTCTTAATTATGTCATACAATGGATCTTCAGGCAAAACATGATAAATTGTACCAGTAGCAGTTTCAGGATGCTAAACAAGTTTGTCATTATTTCACAGTGTCTTGGCAAAGATAAATTAAGTAGCTTATTTTACACTAAATTCTTTGGGAACTCTTATACTCAGACCTTGATTTTCAATAGTTTTAATTAATATATTCCACAGTCAATAGGTTTGATAAACTTGAGACATCTCAAACCCATTTTAATAAAATTGACTTACAAAATAGAAAGAAAATTACATATAGATCTTGACAGATGTGCAGACTAACTCTATGTACTCAGTAAACACAGCTTTCTCATAAAGAGATTTCCTGAGTTTTAGATATGCAAAATAATAGCTGAGCAATATTTTTAATTAAGAAAATGAAATACAAGGGCACAGCTTATTTTTAACCATTTGAGGAAAACGGGTAAGAGGATAGGGAAAAAGAATAGTTTAATGAAAAGTTTATTATCAAATTAATCAAAAACAATGTATTTTTCTAAAGGATGTTTATAATGTTTATGACCCTCAGTAAACTACTCTTATATGGATTTATTGTGTTATTAAAACTTGCACAGATTTTAATATTATTACCACTATGGCTCTGCTCTCTACAACAGGATTTCTCAACCTCTGCACTATTAATGCTTTGGGCTAGTTAGGTCTTTGTTGTAGGGAACTGTCCTCTGCATTTTAGGATGTTTATCAGCATCCCTGGCTTCTATCCACTGAGTAGCAGCACTTCCCTTCCCCTAGATCAACAATCAAAAATGTCTTTAGACATTGCCAAATATCTGAGGGGCAAAAATCACTCCCAGTCAAGATTTTGCTCTGTAAGACAGTATGATTTCTTATTCTGGAGTTAAGCTATATTTTCATAATTTTCAGGAAGGTATTTGGGCTCTAATTGAACAGAATGAGTACATCATGACATTCAAACCCAGCTGTTCATGTAACTGTAATAGAGAGAAGGAAGTAAACACTCTCAGATGTGACTAAATAGCATGACAATTGGCTCAACAGTGTGTGCAGCAAAAGTACAAACTCTAGAACAATGTTGCTGCTTTATAACTGAAGCTTAATCATAAAAGACCCAGTTATTGACCTTCACATGAGGGAAAATGGTAAATAAGAGTCCTTTTTTAAGTGCTGCTATCTCTGAATCCCTGCATTAAAATCATCAGTGTGGCAAAGCTACATGAAAAACCTTGTCAAGACATTAAAGGCAGGCAGATTACGTTTGGCTGTATTCATTTTACATGTTGTTGTGCATTATGTTACCAGTTTTTAAATGAAATGCCAGTGAGAAAAACACTAACAGGGAGATGTTTAAAAGGCAGAGCTAAGCTGCCACCTAGAGAACATAGAAATGACAGCATCTTAGCCATCTACATTTGCTACATGAACAGTATTGTCCTATTAGCTAAAAATAGATCAAATTCAAAATTTCAAATGCAAAGTGAAATAAATTCCACTGTTATGTTTCTTAAGATTAACCAATTCATCATAAAATTTTAAATTTACTTTCTTAATTGTGTTTTTAAAGATTTTGAAGAGAGTTGGCTAACAGAGGCAATCCTTTAAAAGCCGAAAATAATTCTGAAGTGGTCATTGCTGGACAATAGCAGAATGCCTGTATAGAAAGTACTGGCCAGGCGCAGTGGCTCATGGCTGTAATCCCAGCACTTTGGGAGACCAAGGCAGGCAGATCACGAGGTCAGGAGATGGAGACCATTCTGGCTAACATGGTGAAAACCCATCTCTACTAAAAACATGAAAAATTAGCTGGGCATGGTGGTGGGCGACTATAAACCCAGCTACTCGGGAGGCTGAGGCAGGAGAATCGCTTGAATCCAGGAGGCGGAGGTTGCAGTGTGCCAAGATCACACCACTGCACTCCTGCCTGGGCGACAGAGTGAGACTCCATCTCAAAAAAAAAAAAGTACTGTACTACATTGGCCTAGGAAAGAATTTATGACTAAGACCCCAAAAGCAAATGCAACCAAAACAAAAATAAATTGGACCTAGTTAAACTAAAAAGCTTCTGCACAGAAAAAGAATTAATCATCAGAGTAAACAGGATGGGAGAAAATATTTGCAAGCTATGCATCTGACAAAGAACTAGTATCTATAATTTAAAGGAACTAAAACAAGGCAACAAGAAAAAAACTAAATCATGTCACCAAAACGTGGGCAAATGACATGAACAGACATTTCTCAAAAGAAGATATATAAATGGGCAACAGACATATCAAAAAATGTTCAACATCACCAATCATCAGAGAAATACAAATTAAAACCAAATGAAATACCACCTTACTCCAGCCAGAATGGCCATTATGAAAAAGCCAAATAAACAGTAGATGTTGGCATGACTGTGGTGAAAACGGAATGCTGGTTAAAATATAAATCAGTACAACTTGTATGGAAAACAGAATGGAGATTTCTCAAAAAAAATAAAAGTAGATCTACCATTTAATCCAGCAATCTCACTACAGGATGTCTACCTAATGAAAAGAAAAAGTCATTATATCAAAAATAAAGTACTTGGAATACTACTCAGGCACAAAAAAAGAACAAAATGGATGGAATTGGAGGCCATTATTCTAAGTGAAAAAAACTCAAGAATGGGAAACCAAATACCATATGTTCTCACAAGTAGGAGCTAAGGTATGGGTACACAAAGGCACGTAGAAGGGCACAATGGACACTGGAGACTTAGAAGGGAGGAGGGCAAGAGAAGGATCAGGGATAAGAAACTATATACCGGGTACAATGCACACTACTCGGGTGAAGGATGCACTAAAATCTCAGACTTCAACACTACACCATTCACCCATATAACCAAAAACCACTTGTACTCCAGAAGCTATTGAAATAAAAAAGTAAAAGAAAGTACTGCACCATTAATACTGCAATACACCCGTGGTCAAAATTTTAGTGTTTTTTTTATTTCCAAGAAGAAAATCTGTCATTGAAACGAATTGGAAAAATAACAAATGAGACCAAGTGGCAAACTTTTCAATATTTATTACCTTTCCCAACATTCTTTCAAATAAGGCTAACAAGTAACTAAAATCCAATAGAGTCATTCACTGGAGGGAGAAGAGTGCTACTTAGGCAATGCAATAAAACAAAATATGAAATATAAGAAAGAAAAAATTCTGGTAGGAATAAGGAAGTTTTTAACCTCACTTTGAGCTAAAGCATAAAGCAGAGCTAAAATTTCTAGAAAAATAGAAATATCTCCTTTTCTAAATGTAATAGTATAATTGAACACTCATTAGGTTCTCCAGACCATAAACCATTGCCTGGTTAAGGTAGACATTTGAGAAGCCGCACGAACTCTTTTGGGCCATGAGGGTCCCATTTAGTAAATTACTACTTCGATGAACTGAATAATACCCTTGTGGCATGGTAGCGGATTCCAAAAGAGCTTAATTTACTCACTGGGAGAATCTGTTGTTCGTTAGGCAATGAGAACTATGCCTGCTCACATATCTGCGTAGAGCAAAAAATACCATACTCATCTAAAAGGAGAGTGTGAAACGTGGCCTGGAGATTCAAGTGTCAAATTATCATGCAACAGTAGATCCATGTGACCTGGTCTATAATTGCTTAAGATGTGACTTGAGATTTTTCCCCTTTACAATTTGAGTTGCTCCTTTATCTTATACACATTTCTATGTCACTGTTATTGCAGTTTTGCAAGAATTCTAGGTTTGTCCTTCCAAGGTTTTAAAGTGGCATATGTATTTTTTAGAGATGCTAACATGATCATCCACCATGCCTATATCCATCTAAAAGTCAGTTAACAAAATCCAATTGTTTAGAGGTGAATTTACTCAATCCATTTTTGTGTCCTATAATATGAACTAATAGTAGATATTAGAGATTTTTACTTTTCGATTTGCTAATTTATCACAGCCTAGAGAAAACCTCAGGATTCCTTTTGTTCTGAGAATTCTGTTTCAGCACTTAAGAAATTTTAATCATGTATGTGAATGGCATTGTGCATCTTTTTATCTAAAACTGAGCACTTACACAAGTAGTAAATTTTATGAGTAAAGTCTTGCCTGTACCCATGTGAGATCATTAATGTTTATTCCTCTCCCTCAAAATGTAGGTTACTAATTATGATTCATACATACATATAAATCTTAAATTATAGCTATTTATATCACACAATTGTATCTTCTGCCTTAAAGCTATGAATTTGCTTGTTTTTAGATGATGTGAAAAAAAACCACTTTTTATGTGGTACATATGCTGAATTTCTCCAATATACCTTTTAACTGAGAAAATATGACATTTTAATGACCCAAGAAAAGGCCTTAGTCTATGAGAATGAATTTCCATGCATTTCAGAAATCTGATTCAATACTCTACAATAAATACTTGGCCACAAAAATTCTGAGAATTATTTCAGAATTGGCAACACCTCTTTATATCAATATTCTAACTAAAAAGTCAACTTTATAATTACTATGGTTAAAAGCCTGATGCCAGGACTTGGAAAGGAATAAAGCATTTGGAGATTTCCAAACTAGTGGAAGAGTTTGATACTAACAAAAGTATTACATATAAGTTAGAGAAAATAATTTTTATTTATTGAGTATCTTATATGGTAGGCACTACGTGGGATATTTTACATGCTTTTTTTTTATTCATTTCAGACCAGACAATCTCCCTCTCAGGATTAAATGAGGTACCCTATTTCACAGATGAGTTTCATAAACAATAACAACCCCACCTAATAGTAACATGGGTGGGTCCAAGGGAGGAAATAGAGGAGTCTTGGATGTGAGAGACAGCTTGTTTCTCTAGACAGCAACATGTTCAAAGGCCTAGCATAGAGGGTGACTATTTTGAGAATTGGGACATGAAAGAAGACTAATATTGATGGGACAGAAAGCAAAGAGAAACAGACAGCATCTTTCTTTGCCAGAGAGCTAAGCAGATCTTAAAAAGCTTTAAAGTTATCTCAAGCTCTTAAGTTTTGAGGCCATTAACCTAAAGGCAAATGGAAGTCACTGACAAGTTTTAAGCATGAGAGAAGGATGATCATATGTGACATCTAAAGGATCATTCTGGCTTTGGAGGCAGAAAGAAGTGGAGAGTAATAAGAAATAAAAGCAGGGAGGTGATTTTAGCAGGCCTGTATAAAGATAATGATGGTCTAAATTAGGATGGTGGCAATGGCAATGAAGAGACATAAATGCATGTGAGAGATATTTAGAAGTCATCATGTATGAGATTTTTGTAATAAATCGGATATGAAAAATTAGGGAGAGAGAAGTATGATGAATAACTCCTGAGACTTTAACTGGGGAAACTAAGTGTTCCTAATGATGCAGGGAAATGTGCCATGGGGGCAAATTCATAGGAAGAGGGAGAAGAAGGGAAATGATGATGAGTTCAGTCATTAGCAAGCTGATGTTGAGGCTCCTGACAAAAAGTATCCAAATAAGATGTTAAGAGAGACTGGAATAATGGGTATGAAGCTCAGGCAAGATACACATGAGGGTAAATCAGCATATAAATGGTTATTGAGGCAGTGAAAGTAAATGAGATTGCCTGAAATCCTATGTAGTTTATAGAACATCATAGAGCCTAGGAGACAGCCCAAAAGAACACTAAATATGGGGTGTGAAGGGAAGGAGAGATGTATGAAGATAGCTGAAAGGCAATATGAATTTAAAGTAAGAAGTTTTTGACTTGACAGTAGTATTTTATATAGGTGGAAAAGCTTGGGCATCTTTAGTGAATGGGAAAATGTGACAGATAATCAAGAACAAAGAACACAGTAGAAAGGGGATCATCTACAGGGTAATGTGATGGTTAGTTTTAAGTGTCAACCTGACTGGGTCACAAGTGCCCAGATATTTGGTCAAACATTATTCTGAGCATTTCCATGATGATGGTATTAGATGAGATTAATATTTAACCTGATAAAAGCAGATTGCCCTCCCTAATGTGGGTAGGCTCCATCCAATCAGAATTTTGTTCTCAATAGAATAAAAGAAGCTGACCCTCCCTGAATGAGAGAGAATTCCGCCTGCCTGCCTGCCTGCCTGCCTGCCTGCCTGCCTGCCTTCAAACTGGGACATCAATTTTTTTCCTGCCATTAGACTCAAACTAAAACACTGGCTCTTTCCAGGTCTCAAGCCTGCCAGCCTTCTGACAAGAATTACACTATTGTCTCTCCTGAGTCTCCAGCTTGGTAACTCACCCTGCAGATCTTGGGTCATGGCAGCCTCCAGCTCCCAGAGAGAAAGATGCAGAAACCGAGTGTTCTCCACAATTCCAAACGAGGTGCCAGCTTCACTTTGTGGGTCTCACTGGACAGTGGGTATAAACCAAATAGGGCAAGTTGAGGCAAGGTAGGGCACTGCCCCACACAGGAGGTGCGTGCAACTGACCGGAGGACCAGGGATCTCCGTCTCTGGGACTCTGGTTCGGATACAGCGCTCCACCCAAACCCTCTACAACCTACAAAACAGGAGATCTTCACCAGGCTGAAAAGCCTCAGCGAGCTGCCTGAACAGGAAAGAACAACTTCGGCCAGCTCCGGGGCTGTCAGCATAGATCTAGGTGGAAGCCTGCCAGAAAGAACGGGAACTGAACGCAGGGAAACAGGCCATATGGCAGGGCGGGTCTCCCCCCACAAAGCCTAGCAGGCTAAAAAACTCTCACTTCAGAGTTTCACACCCAGAACATCAGTTAGAGAGCGACGAGGAACGAGCGAGCTAGCAGTGGGGAAGGGCAGCCACCACTACAAAAGCCAGCCTAATTTTCCTGAGCAAATATAAGATGCAGGAAAAATATGCAGCAGCTCCAATGCATCCATGGCAGCCCAGCAGCGCCTCTGCAGGCAGACAAATGAAAGGCTGCCTCCCCAAACAGCTACCTGAGATCAAACCTATATAAATTCAACAAGATGGGAAGAAACCAGCAAAAAAAGGACGAAAACATCAAAAACTAGAACACCTCTCTCCCACCACAAGATCACAACTCCTCAGCAGCAAGAGAACAAAGCAGGATGGAGAACAAATTTGATGAACTGACAGAAGCAGGCTTTAGAAGGTGGGTAATAACAAACTTCTCTGAGTTAAAGGAACATTTCTAACCCAATGCAAAGAAACTAAAAACCTTGAAAAAATGTTAGATGAAATGCTAACTAGAATAACCAGCTTAGAAAAGAACCTAAACAACTTCATGGAGCTGAAAAATACAGCACAAGAACTTCAAGAAGCATATACAAGTTTCAATAGCCGAATAGATCAAGCATAAGAAAGGATATCAGAGATTGAAGATCAACTCAATGAACTAAAATGAGAAGGCAAAATTAGAGAAAAAAGAGTGAAAAGAAATGAACACAGCCTCCAAGAAATATGGTACTATGTGAAAAGATCTAATTTATACTTTATCAGTGTACCAGAAGAAAACAAGGAGAATGCATCCAAGCTGGAAAACACTCTTCAGGGTATTATCCAGGAGAACTTCCCCAACCTAGCAAGGCAGGCCAACATTCAAATACAGGAAATACATAAAATACTACAACGATACTCCTCTAGAAGAGCAATCCCAAGGCACATAATTGTCAGATTGACCAGGGTTGAAATGAAGGAAAAAATGCTAAGGGCAGCCAGAGAGAGAGGTGGGGTCACTCACAAAGGGAAGCCCACCAGACTCATAGCAGAACTCTTGGCAAAAACCCTACAAGCCAGAAGAGATTGGGGGCGAATATTCAACATCTTAAAGAAAAGAACTTTCAACCTAGAATTTCATATCCGGCCAAACTAAGCTTCATAAGTGGAGAAATAAAATCCTTTACAGACAATCAATGGCTGAGAGATTTCATCAATACCAGACCTGCCCTACAAGAGCTCCTGAAGGAAGCACTAAACACAGAAAGGAAAAACCAGTTCCAGCCACTGCAAAAAAGAACCAAATGGTAAAGACCAACGATGCAATGAAGAAATTATGCGAACCAAAGGGCAAAAAAACCAACCAGTAACAAAATGGCAGGATCAAATTCACACATAATAATATTAACATTAAATGTAAATGGACTAAATGCCTCAATCAAAAGACACAGACTGGCAAATTAGATAAAAAGACAAGAACTATCGGTGTGCTGTATTCAGGATGACCATCTCACATGCAAAGACACACACAGATTCAAAATAAAGGGACGGAAGAAGATTTATCAAGCAAATGGAGCACAAAAAAAGGAGGGGTAGCAATTCTAGTGTCTGATAAAACAGACTTTAAATCAACAAAAATCAAAAGAGACAAAGAAGGGTATTATGTAATGGTAAAAGGATTGAGGCATCAAGAAGAGCTAACTATTCTAAATCTATATGCGCCCAATACAGGAGCACCCAGATACATGAAGCAAGTCCTTAACGACCTACAAAGAGACTTAGACTCCCACACAATAATAGTGGGAGACTTAAACACTCCACTGTCAATATTAGATAGATCAATGAGACAGAAAATCAACAAGGAAATCCAGGACTTGAATGCAGATCTGGACCAAGCGAACTTAAGAGACATTTACAGAACTCTCAACCCCAAATCCACAGAATATACATTCTTCTCAGCACCACATCACACCTACTCTAAAATTGACCACATAATTGGAAGTAAATCACTGCTTAGCAAATGCAAAAGAACAGAAATCATAACGAACAGTCTCTCAGACAACAGTGCAATCAAATTGGAACTCAGGACTAAGAAACTCACTCAAAACCAACTTCATGGAAACTGAACAACTGGCTCCTGAATGCTGATTGGATAAACAATGTTTGAAGGCAGAAATAAAGATGTTCTTTGAAACCAATGAGAATGAAGACACAACGTACCAGAATCTCTGGGACACATTTAAAGCAGTGTCTAGAAGGAAATTCATAGCAACAAATGCCCACATGAGAAGCAAGGAAAGATCTAAAATGGACACTTTATCATCAAAATTGAAAGAGTTAGAGGAGCAAGATCAAAGAAACTCAAAAGCTAGCAGAAGACAAGAAATAACTAAGATCAGAGCAGAACTGAAGGAGATAGAGACACAAAACATCCTTCAAAAAAATCAACAAACCCAGGAGGTGGTTGTTTGAAAAGATCAACAAAATAGATAGACCGCTAGCCAGACTAATTAAAAAAAAGAGAGAGAGAATAATCAAATAGATGCAATAAAAAACGATAAAGGGGATATCACCACGGATTCCACAGAAATACAAACTACCATCAGAGGTTACTACAAACAACTCTATACTCCCAAACCAGTAAATCTGGAAGAAATGCACAAATTCCTGAACACTTGCACTCTCCCAAGACTAAACCAGGAAGAAATTGAAACCCTGAATAGACCAATAACAAGGGCTGACATCAAGGCAGGAACTAATAGCCTACCAATCAAAAAAAGTCCAGGTCCATATGGGTTTACAGCTGAATTCTACCAGATGTACAGAGAGGAGCTGGTACTATACCTTCTGAAACTATTCCAAACAATACAAAAAGAGGGACTCCTCCCCAACTCATTTTATGAGACCAACATCATCCTGATACCAAAACCAGGCAGACACTCAACTAAAAAAGAAAACTTCAGGCCAATATCCATGATGAACATAGATGCAAAAATCTTCAATAAAATACTGGCAAACCAAATGCAACAGCAAATCAAAAAGCTTATTCATCATGATCAAGCAGGCTTCATCCAGGGGATGCAAGGCTGGTTCAACATATGCAAGTCTATAAACATAATCCATCACATAAACAGAACAAAAGACAAAAACCACATGATTATCTCAATAGATTCAGAGAAGGCCTTCAAAAAATTCAACAGTCCTTTATGCTAAAAACTCTCAATAAACTATGTATCGATGGAACGTATCTCAAAATAATAAAAGCTATTTATGACAAATTCGCAGCCAGCATCATACTGAATGGGCAAAAACTGGAAGCATGCCCTTTGAAATCTGGCACTAGACAAGGATGCCATCTGTCACCACTCCTATTCAACATATTACTTCAAGTTCTAGACAGAGCAATCAGGCAAGAAAAAGAAATAAAGGGTATTTAATTAGGAAAAGAGGAAGTCAAATTGTCTCTATTTGCAGATGACATGATTGTATACTTAGAAGACCCCATTGTCTCAGCCCAAAATCTCCTGAAACTGATAAGCAACTTCAGCAAAGTCTCAGAATACAAAACCAATGTGCAGAAATAACAAGCATTCCTATACACCAATGACAGACAGAGAGCCAAATCTAAAGCAAACTCCCATTCACAATTACTACAAAGAGAATAAAATATCTAGGAATACAACTAACAAAGGATGTAAAGGACCTCTTCAAGGAGTACTACAAACCACTGCTCAGGGAAATAAGAGAGGACACAAACAGATGGAAAAACATTCCATGCTGATGGTTGGGAAGAATCAATATCGTGAAAATGGCCATACTGCCCAAAGTAATTTATAGATTCAATGCTATCCCCATCAAGTTACCAACGACTTTCTTCATAGAACTGGAAAAAAACACTTCAGACTTCATATGGAACCAAAAGAGAGTCCGCAAAGCCAAAACAATCCTAAGCAAAAAGAACAAAGCTGGAGGCATCACGCTGCCTAAGTTCAAACTATACTACAAGATCACAGTAATCAAAACAGCATATTACTAGTACCAAAACAGAGACATACACCAAGGAACAGAACAGAAGCCTCAGAAGCAACATCACACATCTACAATCACCTCATCTTTGACAAACCTAACAAAAACAAGCAATGGGGAAAGGATTCCCTGTTCAATAAAAGGTACTAGGAAAACTGGCTAGCCATGTGCAGAACACAGAAACTACCCCTTTCCGACACCCTACACTAAAATTAACTCCAGATGGATTAAAGACTTAAACATAAGACCTAATATCATAAATACCCTAGGAGAAAACCTAGGCAAAACCATTCAGGACATACGCATAGGCAAGGACTTCATGACTAAAACACCAAAAGCAATGGCAACAAAAGCCAAAATAGATAAATGGGATCTAATTAAACTCCAGAGCTTCTGCACAGCAAAAGAAACAATCACTGGAGTGAACCGGCACCCAACAGAATGGGAAAAAATTTTTGCAATCTACCCATCTGACAAAGGGCTAATACCCAGAATCTACAAAGAACTAAAACAGATTTACAAGAAAAAAAAACAAACACATTCAAAAGTGGGCAAAGGACATGAACAGGTACTTTTCGAAAGAAGGCATACATGAGGCAAACAAACATTTGAAAAAATGCTCATCATCACTGGTCATTAGAGAAATGCAAATCAAAACCACATTGAGATACCATCTCACGCCAGTTAGAATGGCGATCATTAAAAAGTCTGGAGACAACAGATACTGGAGAGGATGTGGAGAAATAGGAACACTTTTACACTGTTGGTGGGACTGTAAATTAGTGCAATCATTGTGAAAGACAGTGTGGTGATTACTCAAGGACCTAGAAATAGAAATACCATTTGACCCAGCAACCCCATTACTGGGTATATAACCAAAGAATTATAAATTGTTCCATTATAAAGACACATGCACAGATATGTTCATTGCAGCACTGTTTACAATAGCAAAGATTTGGAACTAACCCAAATGTCCATCAATGATAGACTGGATAAAGAAAATGTGGCAAATATACACCATGGAATACTATGCAGCCATAAAAAATGATGAGTTCATGTCCTTTGTAGGGACATGGATGAATCTGGAAACCATCATTCTCAGCAAACTGACACAAGAACAGAAAACCAAACACCTCTTGTTCTCACTCATAGGCAGATGTTGAACAATGAGAACACATGGACACAGGGAGGGGAGCATCACACACCATGGTCCCCTGAGGGCCTAGGGGAGGGACAGCAGAGAGTGGGGAGGGTGGGGAAGGATAACGTGGGGAGAAATACCAGATATAGGTGATGGGGGGGATGAAGGTGGTTAACCACCTTGCCATGTATGTACCTATGCAACAACCCTGCATGATCTGCACATGTACCCCAGAACCTAAAGTACATTAGAAATTCAAAAAAAATTTTCAAGATGTAGAAATACATAAACAGTATAATTTTAACTGTGCAAAATGTATATATTTGTGTGTGTGTGTGTGTATACATATATATATCTCTCTCCAAAAATATTGGAAGTAAATGGACTAAAATTTTAATGGCTATTATCTCTAAATTAGGGTTTAAAGATTATTTTTATGATGAGACCACAAGGACACATAGAGGGAACAACACATACTGGGGCCTACCCAAGGGTAGAGGTTTGGAGGAGGGAGAGAATCAGGAAAAATAACTAATGAGTACTCGGCTTAATACCTGGGTGATGAAATAATCTGTACAACAAACCCCCATGACACAAAACACACATTTACCTATGTAACAAGCCTGCACATCCTGCACATGTACCCCTGAACTTAAAAGTTAAAAAACAAATAAATAAAGATGATTTTTATTTCCTTCTTTATGTTTTCTATATTTTACAAATTGCTAATGACAAGAATTCAATCTATTGATAATTAGAAAATAAATCTTTACAGTAAGTTAATAGTTCTATGACAAAAACGAGTCAGCCCTAAAATAAATACAGCTTCATTTATTGCTGCCAACAAAGAATTTTATTTTTACAAATCCATTTAAGTCTATCTTCCTCTGAAAAATGTTATAACCCATCTCTGGTTATTTCACAGTTTCAGTTGGGGATGGGAGAGAAGAAGGCATTTCTCCCTCTCTCGGTGCCTCAGGAGTGCCATATGTATATAGTCGAACATTAACAAGTGATTGTGGATGATGACTCCGTTTTCCCCCTAAATTCCCTGTGCCTGGTAAAACCAGGTCCTCACAGCACGGGCTTTCTAGGCAATGTTCCCCTCTTCTCATTTTCCCAAATCTGGGATCATTCTTTCTCATAACCAAAAAAATGTTAGAATTATAACCATGCCCAGGAAGGACACATATATGAGTCATCAGTAGATTTTTGTCACTAGGCATGAAGTGTGTCTAGGCTGAAAGAATGGCCAGCATTTCAGAGGGCCATTCTCACACTAGAAAAATAAGAGAGGTTCTCGTTCAACACACAGAAAGGGTCTTAAAATTGTGTAAACTTGCATTATCAGATAACATGAATCAAATGCCCTTCCTTGTTTTATAATTCCCATTTTGATCAAACCCCTCTTTGAGATGTTAGTTTTCAACATCCAAAATTGGAGAGTTAAAAATACAATAAAAAATCCAGCCTTCTTAGCCCATGATTAAATGCCTTAAATCAGGCTTGGAGGGTGGAAAAGAACAATATTTGAAATTGCCCTGATGTAGGGTACCCAGTGATTCTCCTTACTTCAGCTTGTAAGCAAGATTTTCAATTATCTTTCTAGAAATAAATTTGCAGAGATACAAACGTATTTAGCAAAGAAATTATGATTAAATACTATTATTTATGGAATTGCCTGTATCCACTAATTTTATCTCAGAAAACCAATCAACTTTATGATATATATTCTGTGCACACCATCCTACAGAAATTCATAAATGCTCTAAATTTATACTAGCATTATCTTTAACAGAAAAGGATGATAATATTATGGTTTGGTCTTTAATGATTCATAAAGGTCTCATGATATGTTTCAGGACACTTGTACCTTCTTTCTCAGCATTTGCTTTGAAAGCATTATTTAAATATTTCTCTTTAAACATCGTTACCTTCCTCTTTCTCTGTATTCATTTAAAGTTCACCCAGCAAACCCTGCCAGCAATTATCCCCAAGCTGTGGCATTTTACTTGCTTAAAAAGAAACTATATAAGCAAATGATAGATGTTTTCATTCTACACAACTAATCGTGTAGCAGTCACTGACTTCATTTGCAATTTCCGGCTCCAGACACTAGATGAAACCACCCATTAATATGATTTTCATATGTCACCCTACTGTCTTTCATTTACAACATGAGATGTGACTGTTTAAAAAATTAGGCTGATCTGTATGTATGGTTTCTAGAATTGGTGGCTATATGATACAAGCATATCATATAACTAATTCTATCTCTAACAATATTCTGTAAAAGCAACAAGCAATTCCCTCCTGCAAAGATTTTACTGGGAAACTTTAGGCCAAATGAAATCAGAGTTAAAAATAATCATATACTCCCAAATCAAGTATCACTGGAGAGATGAGACTTAGAAGTAAAAACTGTACATTTTCAATGAAAAATTTTAGAAACTTGGAGTAAAAACACAAAAAGGAAAAGAGTAAGATGAAATTACACTGGAATGGATTAGAGGAAAAACAACAATATAGTTTTACATCAGCCATTAATTGTTGAATGCCCTAAAATTATTTGAAAATTTTAAATTTGTTTTTCATTTGACAAATATGGTCAAATGAAATTTGTCTTTTTCATTTGACAAATATGGTCAAAATGAAATGGGTATCTGCCCTTAGAGTTCTTCAGAACCCCACATTGTGGGACATTCTATACTTTATCATGAGGTTAACTCTAATATGTTGTGTCTTTTATGCATATTTTTCTTTCCATATCTCATATATGTACTTCCCTAACACTTTCTCAGTAAACTGACACTATGGGAAGATCAATGGCTATCAAGGAAGCACTCTTAAGTGGGCATGGAGCCAGCCAGCCAAGTTGGCATCAAGTTCTGCATTGTCATTCTGTATCAGAAGACTCACACTAGGTGAAGAACCCAACAATGCCAGAGTTAACTTTCAAAGACACAAACAGAACAAGTTGGCTAAGACATGGCAAAAGTCAAATATACAAATATATATTAACATTCTGCATTCAAATCAGCCATGAGGGAACATGTAGATGATAAATGTCCAGGCAGAGAGACCAGATGTATCCCAGCAGGTAGTATGCTAAATATGCATTTGTATACACGCTAAATATTCAAATGAATGTATACAGAGCATACATTCATTGCTGAAAATAAATAATAAGATAAATACAGAGTGATTAGAAGTTAGGAGAAAATGAACAGGGAAGAAGGAATGTTGTAGACAGTCCCTAAAGATGGCCACGAATATTCCACCTCTCCCCATATTCACACCCTACTTGAAAAATTGGGTCTCTTTTCTCTCTCCTTGAATCCAGGCTGGCTTTCTGACCTGCTCTGACTAGACCAGGTGGAGGTATCAGCTTCAGGCCTGGCCTTAACGAGACCTCACTGCTTCTGTTATTACTCTCTGAGAACCTAGCTGCCACACTGTAAGGAAGTCTAGACTATTCTGTAGATACAGGTCACATGGACAGGCCCTGGATCACAAGACCAAGGTGGGAAGGATGACAAGAGAAAGGAGAACTAAGGTGCACCACTGAGCTCCCACCTGCATGCAGACACAGGAGAGACCCCCGCAGGCACCACACCACATGATGAGAATAGAAACCCAGTAAATCCAGATAAGAGTGAGAAATAATAAAGCACTGTTGTTTCAAGCCATTCAATTTTGGGGTGCTTTTTAAAATACTGTAATAGATAACTGAAACATTGGGAGGAAGAAAGATCAAAGTGGTAATTATAAAAGTGATGAACTTAGAGGATAGCAATGAGATTATCTATGTTTTTTCTGAGGGTACAGCAAAAAGGAAATATTTAAATTGCATAAGGAGAGAAATAGTTAAGGTAAGCAGAATAAATCCTACTGGCCACTGGAAAAAAAAAATATGCTGCATTTCTAGAGTAGAAGTTGAGAGGCAAAGAATGATTTTGCTGACCCAATTTATAGGTCTTTAAACCTGTAGAATGACAACTAAGGAACAACACCTGGGGATGGCACCCACTTGCTTCAGCCACATCTGGCCCTGATCTAACCGGGAAGACCCTGGAACTCAAGAGTAAACCACAGGACTTAATAGGATGAGACTTGTGAGTGTAATTTGCAAGTTGGAGAGACATGAATCACTTGGGGGCAAAGGGCAGAAAGGAGTAGACTATCATGTTGGTAGTCTTCAATTAACCACACCTCTGGATATTCATATCCTTGTGTAATCTCCCACACTGGCTCTGGCCATGGCTATGTGACTGGTGTTAAACAATGGGACATTAGCAAGTGTGATGCAAGCAGAGACTGGGTAGGCCCTTCCCCTTGGGGCCTGTCTTCTTGGAAGGCTGTCACTTGGAAGTAAGCTTCTATGATTTAAGCATGGCCTGGCTATTCCACTGGAAGGAGAGCCACATACAGAGGCCCTGGAGGATGAGCCACCATGAAGAGAGACCATGTGAAGGAAAATCAAGATGTATCAATGGAGCTTTCAGTGGAATGAAGACTCCCCCAGACAGGGAAAGAACACTATTCACCTGCAAAACTGTCACAAATAACAAATAATTGCTGTTTAAGCCACTAAATTTTGGAGTGGTTTATTACACAACAATAAATAGATATTTGACACAAGGGATAAGGAGTAGGAAGACTTCATTGAGAAGACTTCAGGAAGTTGAGAAAGAAGCCGTGTAGATATCTGGAGAATGCATTCCAGGCAGAAGGAACAGCAAATGACAGGGCCCTCAGGTGGCATTAGCCCTGGCTTATGTGAGGAACTGCAAGGAAGCCAGTGTAGCTGGAACAGAGTGACAGATGTGGAGAACATTAAGAGATGAAGTCAGCGCAGTCACAGGGACAAGATCAGCCTTGGCTTTGTAGGTAACTGTAAAGATTGTAACTTTTATCCAGAGACTGATAGAAAGTCAATGGAGATTTTTATGCACTCACCAATTCATTTAACAAATGTTTAGTTAGCATGAGTGTGTGCCTGTTTCAAAGCACTGGGCATTCAACAATTAACAGGACTCCAAGTATGTTTTGGAGGAGGCAAGTGAAGGTGGTGAGAAGGGATCACAACAGAACCGGGCCAAGGAAGGACAGCAGGAAGGCTGCTTACAGTTGGCTCAGGCCAACCTGAAGGACAGAGATCCCTTCAGCCACGACCCCTCTTTGCTTTCCTCAAAGTCTTTATTCAGCAACAAATTACTACAACTTTACATTAGGGTACATTCTACCCGCCTTTAAAAAGCTCACATCTCTTTTAATACAATTTAGTTTCCTAAAAGCTTTTTCCAAACAAATCATGGCATTACATCAGCATGCACACATATTCTCTAAAGCTCTTGCCAGGCTCCAGCATTGCGTGCTCTAAGTGTGTGTCAATACATTTACAGAAAAATGTTCTGTTAAATTTAAAATGAATCTCTTCAAAAAGACACTATGTACTTCCCAAAAGGTAGTTTACGAATATAGTACTTTACAGATTGCAGTGAGGTTTTAGAGCAATCGACTCACCACCCGCATCAAACTCTTACAACCAAACTAAATGACAAAGTAATAAGCAAAGAAGGCACCGAAGCTAATGTTATTATAGCTTTAAATAAAAGTTCATGAAGCAATTTTCCTTAAGTGTGGTCTGGTGCCACACATGTCAAAGTATATTCAGCAGCACGAATGACGACAGAGTAACGAGGATTTTGTCAGGCTTTGACAAGAGTAGTTCCTGAAGGAAACCGTGGAGAATTGGTGGGGATGGGATCAACTGCACTCCTGCACTGGTCAGCCCATCAGCTTATATTGAATCAGGATGGTCTCCTAGTTCAGGAATGACTGTATTTAAAATAACAATTTCATAGAACTTGTCAAACACATTACTTTTGTGGGAAAGAAACAGAATCTCCTTCAACAGAATAAAATCCCTCTACTTATGCTATTCTTCCATGGGCTTGTCAAGACAGAAAATCCTAAAATACTTTGCTCCTTTAGAACAGACCTTGGTCAAGCTAACTCAGTTCTCCTAGCAATGCAGTAAAACGCTCCTCTTCACCTTATGTTATTTCTTTAGTTCTGAGTAATGGCAGGATCTGAATTTCCAGCTACCTGATATTTGATGATCTGATTATTTGTTTCCTGCCAGCTGCTGTTTTTCTATCTAAGAACAATATAAAACAGATAAGAAAGATCTAAAAATAGTATTGTGTCTACTAACACTTTCCCCTGTATATTTTAAATCATTCTCATCTAAGCTGTTTTATTTTCCACTTTAAATCATTCACTTTCACAAATTGATAGCCTAACTTCTCTTGAAATACGATTCTGGTTTTAAGACACATGACGAAATATATGGCATTCTCTGCCACTACAGCTTCTGCACCCTCTCTCTGGCCTTGCACTTCAGCTTCTCTTCCCCAGTGTGAAACAATTAATTTCCAAAAATGCCAGTCAGTGACTTTCTTACCAAGCCACCCTAAAGGGGTTAGGCCAGTGTGTCTCTAAACATGTTTCACCAGAACTGAAATCACTTGGTGTCAAAATTCAGGTCCCAAGACGCCACCCCAAAATTATTAACTTGGAATTTCTGGATTATGTGGCCTGGAATTTTTAACAAACATCTCAATCGATTTGAGTATACCGGAGATTTAAGGAGCACGGCTCCAGACAATAGCCCTTAAGCCCTGTTGGAATCTGGCAGATACAGTAATGCAAACCCTCAGCCCAGGAAAATGTGCAGGAGAACTTCATTTTGTACCTCTCAGGGAGTTCACAGAAGCCCTGAAGCCTGTCAATGGACCCTTGCCTCAGGATGTCTAGATCCAGGATCAGAACTTCTTTTTTAAATAACCTTTTCTTTGAGGTTTCCAGGGAAATCAGTGTAGGAAAACTGTTTGAGTACCCACTGTGCTCTGTTCTGTTCTGTTGAGGAGAGTCATTGACAATTTATCTTTTATCTCAACCTCAAAATGAAGTATGTTTCTTCTTATTCAATTCACAAAAGTATTGTGAAGCTGAAATTGCTTTAAGAGCTTTAGAAGAAAGGCATCATATAAATGCAAATAACAGGAGATTTGATAAAAAGAATAGTCATATCCAAGTGCACAATGGCTGCCTGATCCAAATGAACAGCTTGAGGTTTCACTGCTATTGTCATTCAATACGCATCAGAGAATAAAAACTGAGAAGTGAGTCTTCTAGAATTCTTTCTGCTTGAATTGCTGGCATATTTTTCTCATGCTATCATGTAATAGGCCATGTAGAGAACTGAAAGAAGACATCAGGGATCATGAGTCCTATAGGCTTTCGAATACCACCCCAAAAGGATACAGAGGGATTTCACTGACGGGAAAATGCTCTACAACTTCCTATTCAACCCCAGCAAGGAAACTCAGGGAGCTCTGAAAAGAGTATTCAAATCACCATTTTGTGGCAAGATATATCTTTTAACACTTAGCACAAACATCCACCCACATGTTATAAAGTCAGGCATTTAACATTTTAATTGCTCAGGTTGGCACGCCTACTATGCCCCCTGCTCCACCGAGTTGGCTTTTGTAAGCAGGGCAGAAGTGCTGGTGGTCAGCCTAAGAAGACATTGGGAGCTAATTCAATATAGAAATAATAAATAAATAGCAAGATTTTTTTCTAGACAGTCCTGCTGTGTGTATAGTATATCAGGAACCATTCACAGACTTCCTCTGAAATTTGCTCTGACACTGCTTACAGTTTAGCCAATAACTGACCATAGCAGTCCTGCCTTGGTTGCTGTGAATTGAAGGAGCAGTTGGATACAATGCATGCATAGCCATGAGTGAGAGGCCAAGAGCATTTTGCATGGCATCTTTCTAATTCTATGTAAGATATAAACAGCAAGCACAGGAAAGTAACCTCACCTTTGAAACATGAGCTCCAGAATCCATATGTGAAATCCTCAACAACTACACAAGACAGAAAAGGAGAAAGTGATAGTCTATCAGGCCTGAGGCAGCTGAGACCTTATCTTTGATTGATAAGCATATTATTCTTTTTGTAATTAATGTCCTTTTAGGTCACAGTATTAATTTTCCTCTTGTTTGAAGAAACAGGCAGATTGCTTATTTTACATTTCAGCAAACCCATAAAGAGAAACAATCAATCCTCATGGACTTAAATAGAGGAAATTAATCAAATACAAAAGGCAAGACCTAATTCAGAAACCATTCAATGGGAAATAAGAGACAAGAGAGAAAGCTCATGCTTTTGAATAGACTTTGGATGCCGTAAACTTAAACCAATATATTATCTCACTTTCTTCCCACAGCCTCCCTGCAGGAGGCAGGACAAAATCAAACAGAGCAGCCTGTTAGGCAAGATCAGGCCCCAACTCTAAATGCCTCTGTGCATTAGTAGGCCTTAAGGAGAGAGAAATTTAATGCTTAAAAATGAAGATCATTCTGTATCTTTAGCCTTTTTCTGCCATGTCAGGCAAAACTTCCAAATATCCTAGCACATATCAAAACCAAAAATCTCATAACCACAGCAGGACATGCTGTCAAAAGAAGAAAGCTAAAGATTCCTACTTGAACAACTTTTCTTTCACTTCAAATCACAAACTTTGAACCTACAGAGCTTTCATGATATCTCATGCAGTTGGAAGGATTCAAGAGCTAAAGAGTTCTAATTTTTTAGTCATATGAAATAGAGTTAATATAGCTAAGACTGAACATCTTATCAAAGATTTCCATTCTATTGGTTACATCAATGGAATTTTTCTATCATAATACCAATGAAAATAATACAACTGCAATAAGACTTCTGGAGTGAATGTTAGAACCTTCTCTGAAATTGCTTATTATCTTGCCTTTTGAAACCTAATATATTCCTGTCACAGATTGGGTGTGCTATTTTATGATTGAGGACAGAAAAGTTCTACTCATGATGAAACTATTGTCTCACTCTCTTTCATGTTCAAAAATGTTTCCAATGTTGTTGTTCATGCATGCAAATGAGGCTAAAAAATGAGCAGCAGTTCTTTCTCTGCTTGATACATGTAAAGTCCATTTTTCATCAACAGCTCTTGGAAGAACCTGCCACTGATTGCAGCTCTGCTTTTCTCATCACAGTCTGATGGATGTTTTTGCTCAAAATAAGCCGCCCTTTGCTGATTGCTGCAGGCTGCTTGGTCTGTCAATTGTGAAAATACAGCATTCCCCAGCTAGGCCACATTGCTTATTGTAATCAGAGTCAGATGCAAACACTCATTCCAATGATACCCTATCTCTGATCTCTATTTGCTCTACTGCAGTGTTCATTTTGGTTGTGAGGTATCCTCAGAACAAAAATGCCATGGGTTAGAGATCAAATCACTCACCCTAATTGAGTTAAAATCTTCTTCTCAGTCAGAGACTAAGCTTCTCATTTTTACTGAAAGATGTGCACAAGAGTGAGTTTCCTTTTAAAATGCAACTGGGCAGAAGCTGCCATTTTTGATGAGGATACAGGAAACTAGAGACTGAAAATCTGATTCCAAACAGCAACTCTGAATGTTATCAATACCTGTCTATCAAAAGGGTGACACTTAAAAGCATATTTGTCTGTGTCACACAGTATTGGCAGTAAAATGGTTAAACAGAAAGGTCCTGAGCGACTTCCTAGGTACTGCTGTTAGAAGGGGAATGGGGAGTTTAATGGTGTTATTAAAAAATAACTACATTATATCCATATTTACGTATAATGGAGATCCATTTTAAGTTTGTTAAATGAAATCTGGCCTAAAGCTGTCTCTCTATGTAGTGAACTGCAACCTAACTTACTATGTAAACAAAATACAACCTCACTTAAGAGTATATTCTGCAACAGATAGCTGAGTCTCAGTCAATCACAGGATGCCAACTGATCAGCCTTATATTTGTCTATATATGACAAATACTGAGCTATAATCAAGATATTTCTTTATGTCATTTCCTTTTTCTGTCTATAAATACTGCCTGTTCACATTGGGTGAAGCTCTCTGAACTACTGGTTAGAACTGGGTAGCAGTGAGAACCAGGAGAAGTTCAGGGAGCTCTATCCAGCAATGGGGACAGGTAGTATTTATAAACAGAAAAAGGAAGTAACACAGAAACCACTTGATCGGTTACAGCTGCCTTATTTGAGCATGCTGGTTGAGGCATTTGCCTTATATGGCCATGGTCTGATCACTTGGCAGCCCTAATTGGCTGAAGCTCAACTACTGGGATTGGTTGAGACTCAGCTATTTGTTACAAGATTATAATAAAGTGAGGTTGCAGTTTGTGTACAAAATAAGTTAGGTTGCAGAATAGTAGGTACAGAGGCTGTTTTAGACCAAATTTACTTTAATGTAACATAGTCCCAGTGGCTGCTAGAGCTCCAGGTATTATATCTGCACTGCAGACAGCAAGATGAAAGAAACAAGAAAAATCTCATCACCTCCATTTCTTACTTCTGAGAATCACACACAACACCTCCATTTATGTCTCATTGGTAAGAATCTGGTCATATGGCTATACCTTGTTGCACTGGAAAGTTATTATTCAAGGCCACAACAAATGTGGCTAAAATTTGGGGTTCTCTTAGTAAAGAAGAAGGAAAAATGGGTATTTGTTAGAAAACCAGTAATACCTACTACAGCACTAACTCCTCACCACCATCTCGGCACATTTAGAGCCATTAAATGAACTTGGACAGGTCACTTAAATCTGTCTATGCTTCAATTTCCTCAACTCATGAGGTAACACAACAGTTAATTAGCTTGATTAGCCATTCCACAATGTATACATATATTCCAAAATACTATGTATACACAACAAGCACATAGAATTTTGTCAATTTAAATAAAATAATTTTTTTTTAATTTCCTCAATTCTAAAATATCTACCTGTGCATTTGTTTGAAACTTAAATGAGCTGACATGTAAAGGGCCAAGGTCATGCAGGCTCTTGGTAAACAATAGCCTCCTTCCACATTTCAATAGAAGCTAGAGTAACTCCAATCCACCAAACACCTTGAAGCCTGTAATTGGGACCACTGTTCCCTTCCTCAGGGCCACAGTGGCTGAGTGCTCCTGGCCCCTGACCCAATGCTGGCTTCCTCTCCTCTTCTTTCTCGTAGCACACCCATATGCCCATTTTGATCCTCAGAAGCCTTAGCCAGGCCTGATAACTGAGCCCACAGAAGTTGTGGCACCTGGGAGAGTGATTATACATGAAGAATTAAAGAAATGAAAAAAGAGTGTACACATAAAAAAGCACTCAGGAAAAATGAAAGGAACAAGTTTTCCGCTAAGACCTTAGATGCCAAAAAGACTAAATAATTTTTTTTAGCACGGTGGCAAACCATTAAGGTTTCTAGCAGTTTCTCCTATATACTTAAAAGAATATGCCTCTAGACTACCCACCTCTGTTTTATTCTTCAAGCCATTTCTCTTGGAGGACACACTGACACAGTGTAAATAACTTGGGATAACCCATCACCACTAAGGGCCAGACACTACAAGTGTAAGTTCTCTTGCATGAGAAAGCCAGAGGGTTGCTGACCATTCACCTGCTATTGCAACCCAGGTTCTCTGGAAGCAGATGCTGAGATGGAGTTTTGAATGCGACATGCTTGTAAGTGGATAAACTCCTCTAAATAAAGGAGCTGAAGCAAGATTGGGCAGAAGGGGAAGTTAAATTGCAATTCAAGCCCCACAAAGCTGACAGAAAGCTTTGGCACAAGTGTTGTCTAACAGAATACCCTACTTAAGGGTGAAATGGCCTGGTCTTTACAGCCCCTCGTCTCACACCAATATCGGCTGTGAGCTGTCTGGAATGGCATGACCTCAGCTGAGACTGACCAAAAAGGAGCTGACAGCTTCAGGCACTGCATTCCCCACAGCTGGGCAGCAAGACTTTTTTGAAGGGGGATCAAGCAGCACATGTCTACCCTACCTGCCATAGAAATTAATGTAAAAGCCGTAAAACGATTTCAGTGTTTTCCTGGCTCTGCTGTTCATGCATTGATTTCTTATCACAAATGGAGTTGACAAAAAAAATCGCTGTATTTCACTCCTCAACTCACACATCACGAAATGGCTACTTAATTCATAGCAGACTTGAAATGCTATATAAACAACTCAATTAAGATCAGGAAGATTAGAAAATCAAGCTTACTCTATCAGCCCTCTTGGTATAAAGATCAATGTATATAAACAAGGATTTTGCAATTTAAAAAAAGATTTGAATGTACTTCATAATCAATAGCAAGAACTCTAAAGATAAGAACTGTGGAGGAAAATGATGCTTTAGCAGATTTCCAATATTTTTTAAATCTTTCTTTACCAAGAAGCAAACTGTTTTAGTATTTCTTTTCTAATTTGCAGTTCTACTGAAATGCAATGGATGCTTTCATTTTCTACTTAAAATGTTCAGTGGTAAGCTGAATTTCCCCAATTCTCGGGGTAATCTTGCAATCACCATGTGTGTCCTTCCATAGGGATTCCATCTAAGAAATGCTAGGCACCCTTCTATATTTCACAAAATTACCAAATTCCCAAAGAAGCAAAACACAACAAAAGGGTTTGCTGAATGGGAATCAGAATTATCCCTGACTTCACAAATAAAACCTAATGTGTTATATTATTAAGTGCAACTTCACTACAGAACAAGATCCCTTGTAATAAATGATTTTGAATTGGTGGAGAGGTGTTTAAGAAACTAGAACAGAAATAGACCAGATCACCAAAACACTAGGGGTTTCACAATGCCATAGTTCAGTTAACTGCCAGCTTCCATTTTAGCCTGCCTATGGAGCTGCTCTTACAATAACTGTTAAAATATTTCTCAAAGCAGAAAATTTTACTAGGGAATATACCAGAAAGAGGAGAATAAGAAAGGAATAAGGAATGAGTACAAGAGCATTCAACTGTATGGAGCTAAGCATTTAATGAAGAAAGGATCAGAGCAGAGAAAGAGTTGTTGAAAGGACACCAGAGAGGCATAACTACATCAAGGGTCATCAAACCACAGCCCAAGAGCCAAATTCAACCCATCACCTGTTTCAGTAAATAAAGTTTTATTGGAGCACCCAGCTATACCTACATGTTTACATATTGTTTATGACTGATTTCATGCTACAACAGAGAGCAGAATTGAGCAGCTGCAATAGAGATTGCATAGTCCACAAAACTAAAAATGTTTGCTGATCTCCAAAACATTTGCTGAAACATTTGTTGACCTCTACTCTAGATAGTTACAGAAGCTAAGTCACAGACGGCACCAGGCTAATAGCTGTGATATAGATTTAAATAAATAAGTAAGCTACTTTGGGGAAAGAGAAAGCTAAGGCAGGGTTTCAGGACAATCAGTGATCTCTTCTAACTCCTATGTGCAAAGCCAGCCATGTTGCTTGACTATTTAGGTGGCTGAACGCATAGGCCAGATGAGGGCCAAGGCTCAGCTGAGTGTTGGAAGGCCACTCCTCTCTTTTGATGAAGTTACAAGATGGCTCATGTGCTACCTTACAGAAAAGGCTTTGAAGAAAAGCACAGTGCGCTGGTTTGTTGTCATTGGATTTAAATACTGTTGACTATAACGTAGATGTGACACATACTCCAAATAATGATCCTCCCTGGTAGTGCTTAGACATGTTATTGGTTGCTCTCCCTCCTCTGCTTTCCCCTTACATGGTGATCGTAGTAGCCTCTAAGTGTCTCTCCGTGAACCTCCTCTATTCAAACTCTCACTCTCCTAGAGGTATTTGCATGAACATTTTTAGCTTCAGGTAACTTCTATAGACTGCTGACTTTCAACTCTGCATCTCCTAAACCTAAGATCCATGTACCCACTGCCTTTGGAACAACTCTATTCCTCCAGTGCAATGCATACGAAAACTCAGCTCCTCTTTGCCCCTAAATAAATGAATTCAGACTGCCTTAGTTAAAATCCTAACTTCTCCCCTACTAAGCTATGTAACTTTGGGCAAGTTATTTAAACTCTCTAAGCCCTGGTTTCCTCCTGTGTAAAGAGGGGATAACAATAGTGCTTACTACAGAGTGTGGTTATGAGATTTGAATGAGATCATGTATGAAAAGGACTTAAAACGGTGCCTGATACACAGGAATCTCGGTAACCATTAGGGGTAGTGAAACTGTCTCTAGAATGTTTATTTTTATTTCCAACATTAGTAAGCAGCACCTCCAATAAATGTCACTTTTTGCCTTGGCCTTCCTTGAAATTCTGACCTCTCTATGCTCACATAGAAACAAACAGTTCAGGAATATACTGCATTGTTTTGTAATTGCTTATTTACATGTTGTCTCTCCTACCGATTCACAAGCTAATTTAACTCAATAATGGAAGGATATTGTAGAATGAATAGGAAGAGGGAACAGACAGAGAGACAAGTAAGAGGACATTAGATAAGACATACAGAGGAACTTTATAACTAAGTCAGTGCGAGTGAGGATGAGAGAAAAGGATTTTAGAAACGTTTAGAACAAAGAATCAACAGAACTTTTCAATGTTTGGATGTCGGTGATGACAGAAAGTCTTTCACTTTACTTCCAGCCAGCCACAAGTTTATCCACTCTTAAAAGTTTATCCAACTCTTGCAAGAGAATATTTGCAACAGAGCAAAGAGTGCTGTTTTCAGTTGGGACTGGTAGTAAGAGCGAGAATCAGACGCTACTTTAGATTTCCTCTCCGCCCAGCTTCCATGCATTGGTCCTCACCTAGTTTCTTCAGCATTTTTCTTCTTCATCAAGTAGTGTGGCACAATGGATGTGCACACAGATTCTGATGTTAGGCAAACCTAGATTTATGTTCCAGTCCCTCCTTGATAACTAGGGACCATGGGCAAGTTCCTCAACTCTCCAAATCCCAGTTTGCTTGTCTTTAAAATGGGAGTAATGATTGTGTTTACCTTGTTGATTTCTGTGGAAAATAATAGATAATGCATGTAATGCTTTCAACACAATACCTGGAAAATAATAAATGTCCTTTTTATTTTATAAAAGCAAACATAATTAAAGTAGTGAATCAGCTTTGAGACCTATAATTATAACAAGTTCATATGACATAGCTACAACTTTTATATCATACATCATGAAATATAATCAGATGTCTAGTCTGGAATTTTATAAGAAATTAGATATTAAACACCATATCAAGACAAAAGACAAAATGTCATCCTACAGAAACTGGTAAGAGTTATCATTTGTGATTGCACAAGAAATAAAAAAGTCAATCAACTGGACTAATTTAACCTCACTAATTTATTTTTATAATAATAAAAATTTGTACTTTTCTTAAGAATAAATGGTAAATAACCAATCTAAACTCATATCACTACTCACATGAATTCCTTTACCCATCAGTTATGAATTGCTCATAAAGCCTTTTGGATTTCAAGATTCTTGTTCAGTATAGAAAAAAGCAAAGACACCTAATACAATTTAGTAATCTCATTTGGCTAGAAAATGGAAAGTAATTGGTTTTTTTTTGTTTTGTTTTGCTTTGTTTTGTTACCAACCTTGGCCTACAGAGGAAAGTGATTTTCATAAGTAGCATATTTTATTACTACAGCTAATTTAGAAATGATTGGTTTACAGTATTTAGTATTTATTTTTGTTTGAACAAACTATAAAATCCAGATGGCCTTTCAAGTTCCTGATTGAAAAGCTTTTCTTATTTACAAAAGTGACTAATTTGACACTGACAGGAGAGGATTCTTAATTTTCTTTTCAATCACATCATTGCCAGTATAATGCCAAAACAGAGAAGGGTGACTTCTAAAATAAAAGCAACTGAGCCCTAAGAGGGCTTTTTCTCTAACTCTGCTCACCCTTCAGCTCAACCACTGCTACTTCCAGGATTCAGACATTCAAAAAATTTCAATTTAACAGAATTTGAAAAGACAGACAAGTTTTAGAAGCAAAATTTAGGAGGTCTGTAGCTAAAGTGTGTTATCTTCATGAAAAAGGATCTTGTGGATATTATAAACACTACTTTCAAAATCAGAAGACAGGTAGGTAAAAGGTAACCCATTCCAGTTGGGCTTTTGATCCTCTGTGTAGCTTCAATCAAATCATTTATTTCTGTACTTCTTTTTTCTTTTTTTTTTTTTTTTTGCCCATTTCTGAAGCATAATTGAAGGAATAATTGCCATATCACTATCTTGAAAGTGTGATTTAAGAACTAAATTCCAAGAATGCCTCTTGGCCTCATTTTCCTATTTCGAAAAATAATGAAATTATACCAGAATTTCTTCTTAATTTGCTTTCAGCTTTAAAATGCTATGAATCTAATAGATCATAAGTTATTTTCATGAAACCGAAAAACATTTTATTCAGAAATCCCCCTGCCAAATACAACTATGTTATCCACATGGAAAAAATACTTAACCATTGACACAGAGTATTTGTATGGATTTCTTCAGGGCCATAAAGAAATGGAACATGTAACTGGTAAATTTTGCAGACAAGTCAGAAAACGGAAAGGCCAGGACTACAGAGACCTGTCTGGGGAGAAGAGAGTCATGTAGAGAGAAAGTGGTGGGATCAAGGTCAAGGGTGCTTTCTTCATGGTAGATGTTCAACAGGAATGATAAAATTTTTTGGAAGGTAGGATTCGAAGTCACAAGTATAAGGGGAGGGGAGACTCCAAAAAAGAAATTTGTGGAACATTAAAGACTACCTCATGATATCAAGTTTTATGAGTATCCTCTTAAACCTCGTAATCATAAATAAGAACTATCACCATGTGAATAAACATATAAAGCTTAAATTTGCTATTAAAAAATAATCTTATAGTCAGGACTTTTTCTTGGTAAAATTACAGTGCAGAAAAATAAAACATGACTTTTTCATCTCCCCCCATCACACTTCTTCTCCCGAACACTTCTCATCCTTCCCTTGGTTCTTCCCTAATAATCTCCATTTCTCAGCTCTCAGGTCCTCACACAGCTCATTGTACAATCCCTCTCAGCCACGGACTTAACTAGGAAACATTGTACTTTGCTTTAGAATACCTCTATGAAGCATGGAGCAGTAGGATAAGCATGGGCTTCGAAGTCAGGCAACGTAGGTGTGAATCCTGGCACCCTAGGCACAGACGGAAATTATGTATTTGGCCAAGCCATAGCATCTAAACATGCTGTGAAGTTCAAAGGAGATAATCTACTTAAAATTCCTACCACAGTTCTTTCAGAGGCAATTCTTAGGCACCAAGAGTGTCTTGATAACCTAGAGCGGCCTTCCTATTCTCATGTGGAATAGACAGATTAGGAGAATAGTAAGTGAAACTAAAGCTCACAAAACAGCCTGATTGTAGGGTATCAAGAACAAGATTTGATGACACTAGTGATTTTGTAATGCCTTCCTTGCTGTGAGTGTATGATGATTCATAAAAGAAAAATAATACTTGTGGAAAAAAGAAGATAGAAAAGGTGAATCATGACCCAAGGGAAACTTAATTTATACTATTTCCTTATTTATATGCATGGATTCATTCTTCTGAAAGTTTAAGTTAGTCATAGTTAATCTATGACTATAGGGTCATTCTATAGTCTCCAGTGAAATAAGAGTTGGTGTAATTATCTACGAAATTCAGGCATATTTTTAAAATCCACAAGTTTTGCCTCAATTACTCAGATAAGCACTCTGACTGCTCAGCTCATTCTGCATGGGAAGTGCATTAACTCCCACTCCAGAGTAGAAGCTGGCGTTATCCCTGGAGCTTCTTTAAGTGTCTCTGAACATCTGATTACTTATAGTATATGACTCACAAATTATATAAATCTTTTGAGAATTGAAAGTTAATGCTTTCTTTTCATTCCCATTATATTGAAAAGTAATAGCACCACCTCTGAAAGAAATTAGAGTCCCATAGCTAATATTTACTATGGACAATCTTACGCAAAGTAATACTCAGTAAATATCAATTGTATGCACAGTCTACTAATCAGAAACAACAGGAGGCTTGAGAGGGAATTATGACCCCAACAGGGACTTCAATCTATATGCCTTTCCTAGAGTAAAAGACTCAATGATTTCTCTAAGACTATAACATGAGTTTTCTGACTTTCAGGCAGGGGTCTCACCATTGTTCCATACTTATCCTAGCCAAGCAGGGTGCAGTGTAAATATTTTAATATTCTGGTTAGATCTGCCACTTCCCAGTAATGTGACTATGGAAAAAATGCTGAACCCCTTTGACTTCTTAATTTCCTTATCTGTGAAATGAGAATACTATATCTTACTCATACAATGGATATAAAGCTTAAATGTACACATATAAAACTTTTCTAAGTTTATACTGATTGCATCAAACAACCACAATATCTCAAAACTTTCCAAGGGCGGGGCGCGGTGGCTCACGCCTGTAATCCCAACACTTTGGGAGGCCGAGGTGGGCGGATCACGAGGTCAAAAGATCGAGACCATCCTGGCCAACACGGGGAAACCCCGTCTCTACTAAAAATACCAAAAAAATTAGCCGGGCGTGGTGGCACGTGCCTGTGGTCCCAGCTACTCGGGAGGCTGAGGCGGAAGAATCGCTTAAACCCAGGAGGTGGAGGTTGCAGTGAGCCGAGATTGCACCACTGCACTCCAACCTGGCGACAGAGCAAGACTCCGTCTCAAAAAAAAACACAAAAAAAAACAAAAAAAAACTTTCCAAGAACAAATAATTCTTGCGCTCCTGCACTCAGCTGGGACTCCATGTGTTTTATTATTCTAAAACCAGGCTGAGGTAATAGCCAGTGCCGAGCTGAGGAATTGGAGTAAGACAGCAAATGGATACAAACAAAGCCTCTTAATGCCTCAGCTCACTGGCATGCTTTCATTCCTGTCCATTTTCCAATCACTGAAGCAAGTTTTATGGCCAAGCCCAAGTCGACAGGGAAGAATGTGTCACTTATCAAGATAAACAAATCATTTAAACACATAGCCAGGACATATAAAACATAAATATAATCAGTGCTTCCTAACTGTTGATTACAACCCCTACTACCTCTCCAAGCCTGGATTCCCAGGTTTGCAGATTATAGGTGTTCACTAATTAATTGTTGATTCATTAAACCATTGGCTAATAATTATCATCAAATAGTGGAAACAATAACACACGTTTTAGTCTGCAAATATATGCAGTTTTCTTTTGGACACTGGAGTTACACATTTTAATCACATGAACTTTAAACTGTATTTTTTTAAAACTTTCATTTTAAGCATTTCGTCTTTAGGTACTGTATGCTGTACAACATAGACTCAATATGTAAGTATTAAAAAGTTTAAAAGTGATCACATTTTCAACAATAGTGTCTTAATTATAATGAGATGAACTTTAATAAAGAAGTCTTAAATAATAATTGTCATCAGTTGAAAAGGTGTGGTAAAATTATATGGTACTGTACCAACCTACATGCAGAGATAATATACACTGAAATAACTTTATGGATAGTTTTGTAGTGGTCACAATCATAAACATCTCACAAAGCAATTGAAAAGGGAAATGACAAATCACAAGAATGTATTTATTATCATCCAATATTAATTTTTACCATTAGCATCTTGTGTCAGAACTCCAAGGACTACCAGGAAAAATGAAGAAACTATGACCAGGAAATAGGCGTTCCCACTTTCATCCAAAATTGTTAGCATGAAAGTGACTTTGTATAAATTATATTCATCTTTGACTGTATATCAAAATGAAATATTAAGTTGTGTATTCACTGAATCCCTAGTTAAGAAGGATATTCTCTTGGGTTGAATTTGGTGATGAATTTAGAGTTACTGTCTCTCTCTGTGTGAGAGTCTACATTGTATAGGAGAGCTTCATTTATAAAATGTTTCAGTATTGAAGTGACCCCAAAACAATAAAAGCTGGACATGTGGTACATAAAAACATCTGTTTGGAATGCATTTATTTACATGTCCATCAAAAAAGGATTAGTTACTCTCTAGATTAATGTTATGCCTTCATTACTGCCCTGTATAGATATGACTTTCACAATAATTTTCCATTTGCATCTATCTTTTGGATTAAATCGATTTTTAGTTTGCAAGAAGAGGAAACAATTTCACAAAGGAATCAGGCACTGTTCTGTAAAGCCACACCCTCAGATCCCAGGGCTTTATGCATTCACTCTCCTTTGATACCAAAAGTATATTGATAAGTTTGAGTAACACTGCATGGGAGAATACTTAGGATGCATTACAGAATTTATTTAAGGGAAAAGAATATTTAGGGAAATTTGCAGGCAAGACTTAAACGAAAGAAAATAGGCAGCCAGAATATTTGTATATTTTTCGGAAAACCAATATAAATCCCTTTCCCAGCCCTCCAGAATCACTCTTATCTGGTTGTTGAAGCTTGAAATTCCTTCCACACAAGAGAACACTGACTTTCAACCCATAGTTAGTGACACTGGGTAACTAACCAATACTGTACTTAAAGTGTATATACTTGAGAATTACAGTATGTTACATTCTCAACAAAGATATAAGTAGTTAAAAACCAAATCTTCTTCTGAAAGCAAATTTTAATTGAGGAAAAAAGCAAGATATTCTGGGTATATTAAGTGGAAAAAAACAGGACAGGAATCCATGCACTGGGAAAAGAAGTCTAGAAAGAGCAAGTAAAAGTGTCAAAACAAGTTTCAACCAATTCAAAATTTTCCCAGAGTTACAATGAGTGACTAACTTCTATTTCCTGAACCAGCCTCTGCCATCTTTCCCTCACCCTGAAATGAAGTTTCTCAAAATGGAGGGACAATTTAATACATATTTTATGGTGGGGGGGGCGTAGACAAAAAGAGGTCTCTGGTAAAATCTGTTTTTTACACCTTCAACTTGCTGCCTTGCAAGGAAAGTCAAGTATTTCTCCTAGCAATATAGATGGTGGTATCACCAGTTGCAATGCTCTTTTGGCAGAGAGGATTTAAAGAGGATTTAAGTGAGGATGGAGTTTTCCTAACATCTATTAACTAATAAAAGAGCTTTCTCATTGTAAATACTAGCTTAAAATGGGTAAAAAACAATAATGTAGATGATGGGGGGATGGATGCAGCAAACCACCATGGCATGTGTATACCTCCTATGTAACAATCCTGCACAATCTGCACATGTACCCCAGAACTTAAAGTATAATAGGAGAGATCCAAGATGGCTGACTACTAGCAGCTCAGGATTGTAGCTCCCAGAGAAAGTGCACAGAACGAGAGGACGCCACACTTATAGATGAATTTTTGTTGCCCACGGACCAGAGATTCCCAGCGGAGGAGCCCCACGGGTCGCAGGCGCAACTCTTGTGGCTGGCGTGGCGGTTTTGCCGGCGCCTCGGTGCGGCGGTTCTCGGTGCAGAGTAAACGGGACTGAGTCCCCTTTTGGTCGACGTTTGGAGCTCCGGGAAGGCAGACTCGCCTATTTACCTGATTGAAAAAGGGATTCAAGAGGGAAGCCAGACCGGAGATTCCCGGGCAGAAAAGCACCACGAATCTTAATGCCGCTGTTTTGGTCGGCGCAGTGGGTTGCTCAGATTTCGGCTCTGGGAATCAACAAGTTGGACGTCCACTCAGAGACCTAATTTGAAAGTTGGCAATTACAAACGACAGGTGGATAAACTCACAATGATGGAAAGAAACCAGCGTAAAAAGGCTGAGAATACTCAAAATTAGAGTGCCTCTCCTTCTATAGGGGATCATAGTTCCTTATCAACAAGGGAACAAGGCCTGATGATGAACGAGTGCAATCCATTAACAGAATCAGGCTTCAGATGGTGGATAATAAGAAACTTTTCTGAGCTAAAAGAACATGTTTTAGCCCAATGCAAAGAAACTA
>CAUYLG010001968.1:0-96993 GCA_963573385.1 Cacajao melanocephalus | reverse complement strand
TGTTCAATATCTTGAAAGGGATACAGACTGTGTTTTAGGGGTAATTTGAGGGGTTTTTCAAAAGTAAATTAACTCTGGAATTTCTGTCTCATATAGAATCTAAATGTGAGGAATCTAAATGTGAGATATATATATATATATATCTCCCTCACATTTATATATATATATATATATATATATATAGAGAGAGAGAGAGAGAGAGAGAGAGACTCTGTTGAACATTATATGACACCACCAAGAATATCAAAAATGATGACAGTTGCCCCAGCAAACAGCTTGACTGCAATCTCATGAGAGACCCTGAGCCAAAACTATGCAGCTAAGCTGCTTCAGAGAAACTCTGAGAAAATAAATGTGTATGGTTTTAAGCTGATAAATTTCAAAGTAATTTGTTATGCAACAATAGATCACTAATACAATCAGTATCATAGATTTGAAGAAGAACATGTAGAGTCTGCCTTTCTATATTTTAAAATCAAGATGAAAAAATATATGCAAAAAAAAAACCCTATAAAACAATGTGAGAAATGCCATAGTAGGGGCAAGTCATTAATGAGCCAAATAGTATTCAGGAGCAAACATGGGATACTCCATTTCTGATCACTAGAGGACTACATCATACTCCACTAAACAAAGAATTATCTGCTTTCAGTAAAAAGTTTCCTAGTTTTGGGAAGTCCAAAATGACTACTGCCATGGGAAAGCCAGGCTATACTAGTAAGAAATGGAGGCGGAGAGGAAGAGCTGAGAAGCACACAGGAGGGCCACTGATACTTACTGATTGCTTATGTCTCATGTACTTTATCTACATTTTCTTATTTGATCTTTACACCAATTATATGAAGTTAGGTCTAATTTTCTTTATCTTATAGATGGGCGCTATCTATACCAAGGAATGAAAGCTTTTGTTTGTGGAATATTCTATAGCATTTGGCAAATTTGATCACTAAGACTATGCTGAAAGTCAGATTCTCTGGCTTGTAATAGATGGTGGTGTCCTGAATTTTATCACTAGTCAACTGCTATCAGAGAGCTATGACAATTTCACAGGAATTGAGCAGATATTTCAGGAAGGGTCAGGAATTAATGAGTAAAAGTAACGTAATCGATAGGTTTTCTTTCTGCTCAGTTCTCTAATTTTATAGGTAAACAATACTTTCCAATATTATTTAACTTACCTGAAGTGCTCCAAGTGGATATATTCACTATCATCTTTACCTTGACAGTTATGATTATGTCCAATTTTGAAATCACTTGAGTAATTAGGAATAAGCACAAAACATTTACCTTCCAAGAAAAAATTATCAACGGCTTACATTTCTTTGAGAATATGCACTTCAGTATTGCTCTTATTGCTGATGATTTATAATTCTGTAAAATTAGACTTGTGAAACTGAAATGAAAGAAAAACAGTTATTACCAGATGAGGAATGGTTAGAAGTTGGCCTAGATAATTGTACTGCTAGAGTAGAGAGCCATTTACTTCTTCTTTTAGTCTGTTTCATGCTGCTTTAACAGATTACCACAGATTGGGTAGTTTATAACAAACACAAATTTACTGGCTCACACTTCTAGAGGCTGAGAAGCCCAACATAAAGCTTCCAGCATCTGGTGAGGGCCTTCTTTCAGTGTCAAAACGTGGCAAAAGCCATCATATGGTAGAAGGGCAAAGAGAGATCCGGAGGGCCAAACTCACCCTTTTATATCAGCCATCATCCCACCTATGAAAGCCAGAGCTTCATGGCCTAAGCACTTTTTAAAGGTCCCACCCTTAACACCATTACAATTAAATTGCAACATTACTTTTGGAGGGGATAAACTTTCAAATCACAACACTTCTGTACCTTGGGAAGTGCTGAAAGGTTACCCCTCAAATGATTTCTTTATTGTTTTGTTAAAATACCTATCATTCCTGTGAGCAGAGTCACTGCTTTTGTAGTTTTGCAAGGCTTGTTCCTTTAGTGGGCATGAGAAAGGCTCCATGATCACAAAATAAAACAAACACAACAACAACAGCAACAACAAAACACAGACCCAGAAACTTCCAATATGATTTTTTTGTGTAAGTAAGTCTCTTTCTTTTCCTCCTCCTGAAAACCATACAACATCTTCAAGGAGAATGAAAGAACACACTCCATAGATTCCATCTTTAGTAAAAAGTAGGAGACAAATATGATTCACAGACTGCAAAATATAAAAGCAACAGAGAGGAAGAGCAGCTGAGGAAAAAAAAAAAGAGAAAGGGAAGGACAAAAGCAAAAGATTAGTGAAAGAACCTAGAAAAAAACAGATTTCAGAAAGCACTGTAAGAATACACTGGCTAAAGGTGATGGAGTCATCTTGAAGTGACTATGGACAATTTAGAAATGTTACAATACTACAAATCGGAGGGAAGAAGGTAGGAATTAAAATAAGTGTGCTGATTTAAATACATCATTAAAAGCTGACTAGTAAAGTGATAGGCATATACTCATTTTTAACAGTACAAAGGTAACAGTAAGAAAGATAATGTTATTAATTTAAATTGGATGGTGGGAAGAAGAGAAAGGGAATAGGGAAGAAGGAGAAAACACTGTATTTCTTGTAACAGGGAACTATTCTGTGCTGACAATATGCATTAAAAATAACCGTCATAACAGAACTACAAACCTCTCCAAATCTTAGAACAATACACAGAAAGCAAACCAAAGAAAACAGACTGCATAAAGTCTTTAAAATATTAAAGACTTTAATATATAAAAACAGAAAATGTAAAACAATAGAACAGAGACCAGACATACGTCAGCTTAATAAATATAAATGGATTTAACTTACATTTGGAAGGAGAATAAGTTTAAATTAGGTTGGAATTTAAGCATTTGTAAACCTTTTGCCATGTATAAGGGACACATTTTAGAAAAGTGATTTAGGATGGTTAAAAACTGAAGGATGAGCAAAACTGTATTAGGAAAGGCAAATTTTTGAAAACCCAGAAATCATGGTCATAATGTCTGAAAAGATGTAATTCAGTCCTAAAAGCTGTGGGTACTTTATAATTTTGAAATGTGTAAAGCATATAAAAAATATCAGTTTTAAATATCTATGCATCAAATAACATGGCAACAAAAAATCATAAGACAGAAACTATAGAAGACAAAAATGAAATTCACAGAAGCACTCTAGTAATAGAGGACTTCAAATCAACTCTTCTATAATATTTTATTATTCTATTTTATTCTATTATAGTTTGAGTGGATGAAAAATAAGAAATAATATGAAAAGTTTAAATAAAGTAAAATTAATTATATATATACACACACACACACATATATACATACATACCCCCATATATATGTATGTGTGTATATATGTATATATGTGTATATACATACACACACACACACACACACATATATATATATACACATATATATATATATATATATATATATACAGTCTGTTTTCTTTTGGAGTTGAGAGTTTTGGGATTATTTAGAAGAAAAAGGAAACTGGAATTGAGCGTTATATGAGATAGAGAAAAGGAAAGGAACCAGTGATATATACCTTATCAAGCCAGCTACTGTTGGGATGGCCGGACCTCAGTTCTGCTGGGGATACTCTGAAAGCTAGCGTAGAATATTCGACCTGAGGGTCAAAGAAACTGAGATATTTATACATCAAATGGCAGAGGGGACTCCAGGGGACAGTGAATGCCCTTAGGGAAAGAAATGCGGGGGCTGGCTGTTGCAAGTTTGACTGATGTGCATTGAAGAGGAGTCAGGGGATACAAGGTAGGGCACCAATAGCATTTGAACTTCAATGTGTGCAAATATAGCATTCAACAACTGTGGAGAGCTAAAGTCAGAATGGACAAGTTATTCTGGGCATCCAGGTTAGGTTAAGCAGAAGTCTAAAATCAGAAGTTTTTTTCCAAAGCTTTCTTGTCTTGTTTTTCTATTTTCTTTGTGCTTTCATTAAGGGCTTTTCCTATGGGTTTTCCTTCCAGGGAGCCCCTCTGCCAGTTGATGTATAAATGCTTTAGTTCTTTCTTCTATGTTAGACCATACTCTTCTTCAATATTTATGATTTTTTAAAAAAGATACCTAACACTTTTGTTAGAATAGTTTGCATAATCTTCCTCATTTCGGTAGCATTAGTTGTAGAATTAACATTGGTTCCCATTCTATGCTTGTTTTTCCTGGCTTTCCTTATATTTTGCTGCTGCTGTTTTTAAAGAGATTTGCATTGATTTTACGATGTGGCTGGTGGGTGCCAGGAGAAACTTAACTGGAAAGGAACTGTGAACAATTTGGCAATATAGGGAATGTAAAGTCAGGGATAAAAATGTAAAAGTATTTAGTATAAACATGATGTAGGCACCAACCAATCACCGTGTGAACCCTTGACTAGATATTGACTTTCCACTCTATGCCAGGATTAACCCTTTAGTAGGTGACTGATCCATCACTTCTCGGCCTTTTGGCTAAGATCAAGAGTAGTAGGTGACTGATCCTGGGGGTGCTAGAGGAGAGACTGGGATGACTGGGATAACCTGAGGATTATATGAGTGGCTCAGACCCATGGCTAGTTACCATTTGGTGCTTAAGTATTACATATTTTAACAAGATGTGAATACTTGCTGGATCTCAGCCCTGTGCATAACCTAAATAAAACTTTGTCAGAATTTGCATCTTTCTTCCAGGTGTGGTGGTAAGTGCTTGTATGTCGGGATCCTTAGGGTGTCACTTCACCAGCCAGAAACCTCTGTGGCCAATGGCACCTTTGCCCAAGTTTTGCTTGGGCCCGCTGGATGCGTTTCACCCACTTGGCCTGGTAGGCTACACTCGGCTTTTGCTACCAGCCTGGATCCCACACCTGCCAAGGGTGAGGCAGGTGTGGAGCAGTGAGGGGGTGCGTGAATGAGTGACCCTGGGGTCTAGTCACTGCCAGGCACACTGGCTGCAGTGAGGCAGGCAGCTCCAGGCATCGGCATGGGTGCTGGCTCCCTGCTGTGGCTGGCCTAGGCATACCACACATAGCTTCCACTGCAGGCACTGGGGAACGTGTTGGTACCCAGAAGCTTGGAGACACTGGAAATGGCAGAGCCCCAAATCGAGTGTCATACCCCTAGTTTTGGGACTTTTAGTCTGGGCTCCCAGAAGGACCACAGCTATTCTCTCCTTTCTTTCTCCTTGCCATAATATGGCGAGCAGTGGGGGCATGTTTCAGTTCTGTTTGTGTTACAGATCTTCCAGCCCCACCATTCAGTGCATCTCAAGTTCTTGTCCCACATCCAGGAAGAATGAGATATGAGGACAACTGGAGGGTGAGCAAGTGGTGCTTTATTAAGTGACAGTACAGTGCTCAGGAGACCTGAAGTGGGTAGCTCCATTCTGCAGTCAGGTAGTCCTGACAAGTGCGCAGCTCTCAGCAGAAAGGAGATTCAGAGTGGGTAGCTCCTATCTGCATGCAGATCGTCTGGACATCTACGCAAGTCTGGCTGAGTCTGGGGTTTCTATGGGCTTCAGTGGGGAGGAAGTGCATGCTGATTGGTCCATGGGTGGCCATGGGCAGACCTGGAAAAAGTATCGTAAGTTCTCACTCTGGTCTGAGGAACTGGCAGCCTGGCTCCTAGGCTTCAGGCTATCCCTGGCTTGAAGGTGGGGCTTTACCAGGGTCCTGCCCCTTTCCACCCAGATGGCTGTCTGCCTCCTACCACCATCAACCTACCATCCATGACACTCACAGCACCCAGGCTGTTCATGCAGAGGGGTGCCTGCAGGCTCACACCAAACTGCCCTCAGCACCCCCTCACTCCTCCCATGCTTATTGGCACTGAAAGTCTAGAGGGGACTGAAGCAGCAGGGAGCTAGCATATCAGTGCTGCCCTAAGCACACACACACCTGGCCAAGTTGAAATAGTGCCCAGTCTCAGCCACAACTTTGCTCGAAATCAGAGCAAGTGCTGGGAGCCAGGAGAGGGAGGCCAGGCAACAGAAGCAGGCACTTTCCAGCCTGCAGGGGCAGAGGGGCTTCCCAGGGCCCCCAGAGCACAGGGATGCCCAGGTCTGCAGCCATAGTTGGATGGCTGCAGCTATGCCCTGGGGTGTGGGATACCCACCCCATCAACTTGGAATGAGGTGGGGCTCCCGCCTGTTTCCGACTTCTGCTGGCTCTGTGGAGCATGCAGCCCTGGCGGCACCTCCCCCACTGAGTGGGCATCTTTGCAGCGGTGGCTCCAGAGAGACTGCTGCTGTCATCATTATAGTCCCAGTTCCTTAGAAGGCTGAGGCAGGGCAGCCTTAAGCACAAGTGTTTGAGGCCAGCCTGGGCAACACAGCAGGACCCCCATCTCAATGCAATAATAATAATAATAATAGATTTACTCCTGTGAATTAGGCTTATTATAACATTTTGCCTACTCCTGCTTTGCAGATGGGGGCTAAGAAGTCTACACAATCCCCCAAATGTCTATAATTCATATTGGTCATGTCTAGTGACTGTAGGAGATACATAACCTCTGAAGAGGTAATATGGACAAAATCAGACTGATATTTTAAAACTCTTGCTCTAATATCATTTCTAAACACTAACTTACAAATGAAGAATTTAGTGTTTCTCTTTCAATTGATAATGAAGGAGAGTTTGAGAATCTCTAGTGCTGTTAAGCTAATTTCCTTGTATCATGTGGCAGCAATGCACACATTTTCAGTCATATATTCATGGTATTTAAATTACTTCAGATGTGCCTTTTCCCTGAAGACATTTTTTTTTTAATTTTAATCTCATGCTTTTTTTTTTTTACTAATATTGTTGTTAAGAAAAAATATTACCCAAAACTTATATGCAAGGCGAAAAAAAAAAAGAAAACAAAAAATGGAAACTTTGTTTTCATTGTTAGACAATGCCCTGTTCCCATATCAAAATTTGGAATGTGATATAGATTGGATGTCCCCTCCAAATCTTATGTTGATGTGTAATCCCCAGTGTTGGAAGTGAGGCCTGGGGGGAAGGTGTTCAGGTTACGGGGGAAGATCCCTTATGGCTTGATGCTGTCCTCACAACAGTGAGTGCATTCTTTTGAGATCTAGTTGTTTAAAAATATGTGGCACCTCCTGCCTACCCCTTGCTCCTGATTGTGCCATGTGATGTGCCTGCTACCACTTTGCCTTCCACCATGAGTAAAAGCTCCCTAAGGTGTCCCCAGAAGCCAACAAGAGGCTTGTACAGCCTGCAGAACTGTGAGCCAATTAAACCTCTTTTCTTTGTAAATGACCCAGTTTCACATATTTCTTTATAGCAAAACAAGGATGTCCTAACACATCAAGAGTTTTGTTTTTTGTTTTCTATAAAGAGTCCAGATATTATTTTAGACTGTGTGGGCCATCCAGTCTCTGTCACAGCTATTCCACTCGGCAGCAAAAGCAGCTATTTATAACATATAAATAAATGTATGAGGCTGGGTTCCAATAAAACTTTATTTATAAAACAGGTGGTGAGCTAGCTCTGACTCCTGTCCTAGGGTGACACGATATATAAGTTTGTTTCATTTACCATTTACTGTTGAGTAGGGCTCAGACAATGTACAACTCTATAGTATTCCTTTACTGGAAACTGATAAGGTATAAATAATTTTTGACCGATGTTATGCTAATACACAATCAGTAGGGATTATTTTTGCCTGGTAGTGATACACACACATTTTCTTGGGTAGAAAAGATAATCTCAAAGGATATAGTTATATTGCTGGTAGAACAATACCAGTTTTGCATTTAACTTTGTGATTTATTGCATAATTATTTTCTTTCATTGACTATATAATTTTCAGTCCTTGTATCCTGCAAGTTTGAACCTACAAGTTGGTTTGAACCAACGTTGTTGGTTCAAGAAAACCATTAACTCATTCTTGAGCTTAATAACACTTTGATTTCTATTCATTATAAATTTTATTGAGAATTCCGTGATTTTAAACATTTTGAAAATTATACTTTGTGTATTGTGTGTTAAGATATTTACCTAGATTTGATCCCAGCGGTCTTGTCCTTTAATTTTATGAACAGGTAAAGAAAGGACAAGTATTTCTTTTGATTTTCAAAACAAATTCAAGACTCTTAAATCTAACCGAGAGCTGAGAACAAGTAAAAACTATCTGGATGTGATAAAGAAGCCATGAGTGCCTTGGAAAGAGCATTTAACCTAAATGCCAGGATGTGACTTCAAGTTTGGCAGTGGCAGAAAGCGTGTGGCATGTGTTTCTAATTCTGATACAGCAAATCTCTTGCATTATTTTCTGTTTTCTGGAGACATCTATCTCAAGATGGCAGATGTTTTACTCATGGATGTTGTCATCACACTTCTTTGATATTACCTTTAAAACAGAAGTGAAGGAACTTTTCAGAGTAAGCAAAATCCATGCATTAATTCCCAAAAAATAACCCCCAGGAAAATTTGAGAATTGTGATTTTTCTCTCCCCTCTTTGGCTCACAGCAGTGACTGTGTCTGCTTTTAGGAGAGGCTGAACTTTTGAAGGACAGCTGAGCTCATGCTAATCAGCAGGCAGTAGCAAACTGAAATGGAATTTTTTTTTTTCACATTAGACTGGATGGTGTAGTGCCAAGTGGAAAAATATTATTCAGTTTCATTTTGGATTCATGAGTTTCTTTTTTCTACTGTGTGATACTTGAAAGTCAAACTGAATGTCAGAGATAAAAATGTCATGCAGATTACAACTAGATTTGCTGGGTTAGCTGGAGATGTACACAGTTGAGACTCTTGACTGAGGTATAGAGAGGTCAGTTCAGCCCTGCTGTTCCACAGCTGCCCCCTGCTATTCCTTACTCCAAAACAGTAATTCACTTTTTGTGTCCAGTTGAAACTCAGGTAAGGCTAATATTCAGCTGGGCTCCTAAAAGCATAAAGACAGTCAGTTTATGAAAGTACTAAGGACAACGTTTTTAGAAAAGATAGACTCATGACTCTTTTACAAACAGGAAATGGACACATGTCAAAGATTTAATTTAACTCATTAATGAGGAGACCAGTAAGATGTTACAACCAGTTCAAAGAACAACTTGAAGAGAAGACATAGGCTATTATAAATGTCAACATGAATTTGAATTTCCATAATTGGTTCCAAAATGGCTTGTTTGGGTCGGGGGATCAACTGAACCTCCACCAAATTCATTTGTGTATTTGTAAAGGTTCAACTACATCCTAGCGCTCTGGTCCCTCAATTTCATGAACAGATAGGAAAAGGAAAAAGTCTTTCTTATGACTTTAAAAATCAACTCAAGACTCTTAAATAGTCTAAGCAAGAGCTGTAAACAAGTAAAAACTATTTGAATGTGATAAAGAAGCCATGGATGCCTTGGAAAAATTGAGTGTGGAGAATCATTTGCATTTCTTTCTTTTTTTTTTCATAGCAGTGTTATTTGTAATTGCTGAAATGTGGAAGAAACACAAATGTTCAACTGATAAATGGACAAATAAAAGGTGGTATATCCACACAATGGAACACCACTCAGCCCCATAAAAATGGATGAGTGCTCATTCATGCTATAGTATAGATGAGCCTGGAAAACATCATGCTGCCTCAGAAGAGCCAGACACAAAAGGCCCTATGTTGCATAATTCCATTTATATGTGTTGTGTCCAGAATAGGCAAATCCACAGAGGCAGAAAGTAGATCAGTGGTTGAGAAAGGCGGAAAGGAGGGTGACTGTTAATGGAGATGAGGTTTCTTTTGGAGTGATGAAAATGTTCTGAAATTAGTAATGATTGCATAATTCTGAATCATTTGCATTTTTTCTTGGTTGCAGAATTGTAAAGAACTGAAATAAAATAAAAGGTATAAAGACTCCATAGCATCAGGTAATCTGGAAGGTATATTAGTGCCTATATTTTCATTTAAAATATACAGTAAATTCTGGTGTATTTTAGTCCTTTGCAATTTTTCTCTACAAAAGAAAACTCAACTAAAATTATGCTTGTATCTCTAGGGTTATATAAAGCAGAAAAGGCAATAGTGTTCTTCTCCTGCATCTGTTTGCCAAAAACAACATAATAGAACAACAGATGGACTAAGTAGCAGACACTTGAAAGCTAGAGAAATCAAATGGAAGAAAAAGTGAGCTTCAAAATATTCTTTGCTTAATCATTGTCCTTATAGCATTTTACTTTATATTCCACATTGTGGAAAATTTTAAGAGAAAAATACTAAATGGACTGAGCTGTCTTAAGCTCCCTGTTTTCATTTTACAACTCTTTCAACATTTTGGAATGTCAGAAAAAGCAATATAAATCTAAAACCTTGGAGAATAATGTGGGAATGTTGTGATAATTTTTCATGGAAAGATGGCATGCCTTCCTAACAACCCTTTTATATACCATCCCCCGAAATGTTCCACTCCTAATAGCTCTTCCTGAATCTTTTCTCTCTCTTGTACTCTCCAAAGTTTCCAGTTGTGCTAGCTCTTCTATTTCTCCTATCTTTTCTCTTTTTGTTCTCATGAAGATTAATTGCACCTTCTCAACTTCTTCAAGTCTTCTCTCCTTCCATAACAATACCCTGATAAACAAACCAAGCAAATACTATCTATTTCTTTTATCCTCAGGAAGAAATGGAGAGGATGATCACAAAAACTTGTAATTTGGTATTTTCCTTTATGCTACACTTTATTTTTAACCTAAAGATTAAATATGTTTGCTGTATACCTTGGAATACAAATAGCTACCACACTATAATTTTGAATAAGTACACCGTAAATGATAGCAATTTTATTAAACTTGTGTAAAAAAGTATTTTTATACTTCATCTAAGTGTCAACTGGGTTCCTCCCAATATTTCCAAAACTCAGGTAGGCAAAGGACTGTATTTGTTTGCTGTCGCTGCCATAACAGAGTACCATTGTCTCTGTGGCTTACCGCAGAAATTAATTTTCTCACAATTCTGGAGCCTTGGAAGCATAGATCAAGGTGTTGGCAGGTTGGTTTCTTCTGAGGCCTCTCTCCTTGGATTGAAGATGGCTTCTCCTTTCTGTGTATGTCTGCGTCCTAATCTCCTCTTCTTATAAGAAGACTGGTCATACTGGATTAGAGCCCACCCTAATGACTTGATTTAAATTTAACTACCTCTTGGCCAGGCGCGGTGACTCATGTCTGTAATCCCAGCACTTTGGGAAGCCCAGGCAGGTGGATTGCTTGAGACCAGGAGTTCGAGACCAGGCTGAACAACATGGCAAAACCCCGTGTCTACTAAAATGACAAAAACTAGCTGATCTTGGTGGCACATGCCTGTAATCACAGCTATGTCAGGATGCTGAGACCTGAGAATTGCTTGAACCCAGCAGGTGAAGATTGCAATAAGCTAAGACAGAGCGCCACTCCAGCCTGGGTGACAGAGTGAGACTCTGTCTCAAAACAATAAGTAAACTTAACTACCTCCTTAAATAGCCTGTCTTCAAATACAGCGACATCTTGAGGTGTTAGGGGTTAAAACTTCAACATACGAATTTTTTTTGCGGGGGGACACAATTCAGTACATAACAAAGAATGCCCTTTTCATATTCTTAGAGGAAGAATGTCAGCTGTGGAGGGATTAAATGATTTTCTAAACAATCTGCTAAGGAATACAGTCATGATCTCTAATTGATAACTTATTAAACTATGGATCTCTTTCAGTCATTGCTAGGAAAAAGTTGCTATAATGCAGAACTTCTTGTAGCTTCAGAGTTGGCATTAAAGAACAAACTGGAAGAAAGCAATGCTTTTACTTACTTTTACTTTAAATAAAAGATATAAATTATGGACATATGTTAACTTTATATTCATCTGGGTAGCCAGACTCTTTCCATAGTTCATCTAAATATTCATGCAAAAGCATCACAAGTATTTTTTCATGTTTTTAAACAATTTTGTTGAGATGGAATTTACATACCATAAACTTTACCCCTTTAAAGTATATGATCATCTTAAGTATTTATGTGTGTATTTATTGGGAAACTGTTCGTATTCTTTATATAGAATAATTATAATCTCTGTGATAATTCTATAAGATTGCCATGATTGGCATTTATTGATGAGGACATAAGGCTCAGCAACGTAAATAACTTTCTCGAATTCATACAGCTGATAAGTAAACAGAGGTTGACGTACTCAACGAATGGAAATAAAGAGCACTGATAAAGAAAAAGAAAATCACCTGTAATCCCATTACTGAGATTTAGCCACTTGTAACCATTCTGGCATATATCCTTACAGCTGTTTTCTTATTCGTTATGTATCAAGTGGGTAGGTTTTAGTCCATTCAGACTGCAATAACAAAAAACCACAGCCTGGGTGGCTTAAACAACAAACATTCATTTCTCATTATCCTGGAGGCTGGGGAATCCAAGATCAAGGCTCCAGCAGATTCCATGTCTGGTGAAGGTCCACAACTTGTTCATAGACAGCCTCCTCTCTGTATCCTCCAATGGTGGAAAGAGATAAAAGAGCTCTCTGGAAGTCCCTTTTCTAAGCACTGCTAGAAAAGTGGGGAAAGGCCTTTCATCTTCAACCAAGCATGGCGACCTTCATCTCTAGGTGTCCAGTGGTTCAGGATGGCAGGGACTACTGCTTTAGGGCCCAGAGGAGCCTACAGAGCTTTGCTTCTGACAGAAGGCTCAGTGCTTAGTTTGAGCTTCCTCTGAGGTCTTGCCACCACCTAAGGGTGCCACAAAGCATAGGGTCTGCGTCCTGCAGCTCACTGTGCATTCTCCTCCAGTCTGGAAGTCTTTCTTCTTTATCTGCTGTCACTCTCTCTCCCCTACAATTGCTTTTCACATAATATAATTCCTTTTGCTCAGTTTACAAAAATAAGAGCTAGGAAGGGAAACGTTTACAGTTTTGAAAACAGGGAGAATAAAGGACTTGGCTGTTGTAAATTTTTTCTTATGTATTTATGACGATTTTTTTCTCTTCATGCACATTCTGCTTATGTGTTTATTATGATTATTCACAAAATCAGGATCACATTTTATCTGCTGCTCTCATCCAGTGTGACTGTATGTACATAATTTTTATTTTGATGTGGTCACTTAATAACAATACATTTACCATGTTATCACCATGGAATTAAGTTCAGGTTAGAGAAGAGAATTTTACAAGTGTAATAAAGTATTCTGTAGTGTATCAAAGTTTGCATATGTCTGGCCAAACCAGCTTGCTCATAAATCATTAATCATTTTCATTATAGGTAATTTGTTTAGTTTGATGTTTATGATTCTTATGGAGAAAATAAACATAATGCACACATTTAAAGTGTTCTTCATTTATCTTTGCATTCATGCTTAAAGTACATATTTCCCTTTCAAGATGACATTTAAAAATTATTCTAGTACAATAGCAGCAAAAATACAATTCTGCAGTTATAAAAGAGCTAAACTGGAATCCATAATTAAGCTATTCTTATATTTAGAATTGTGATTTCTGAGGCTGGGCACGGTGGCTCATGCCTGTAATCCTAGCCCTTTGGGAGGCTAAGGCGGGTGGATCACCTGAAGTCAGGAGTTCAAGACCAGCCTGACCAACGTGATGAAACCCTGCCTCTACTAAAAATACAAAATTAGCCAGGCCTGATGGTGCATGCCTGTAATCCCAGCTACTTGGATGGCCGAGGTAGGAGAATCACTTGAACCCGGGAGGCAGAGGTTGCAGTGAGCTGAGATCATGCCATTGTACTCCAGCAGGAGCAATGAGTGAAACTCTATCTCAAAAAAAAAAAAAAAAAAGAATCGTGATTCTGAAATAAATACCACTATTATGTAGCTCTGTTGTAAGCTTTCTAGGTTTCTTTTTTCTTTTGAGACAAAGTCTTGCTCTGTCACCCAGGCTGGAGTTCAGTGGCATGATCTCAGCTCACTGCAACCTCCTCCTCCTGGGTTCAAGAGATTCTTATGCCTCAGCATCCCGAGTAGCTGGGATTACAGGCATGCATCACCATGCCCAGCCTCCCAAAGTGCTGGGACTACAGGTGTGAGCCACTGCACCCAGCCTAGATTTGGTTTACACACACACACACACACACACACACGATTTCAGTTGTGGGAGGCTTTACAAGTTATATTCCATGCACCTTTTTGAAAGAGTTCTAAAAGAACCAACCAGCTCACAAGACAGGCAAAAAAGAGTTAAATTAAGTAGAATAAATAGGACTCCTACATAACACCAAAGCATTCAATATTCTTCAGCAAACTAGGAGTACTTCAAGGTTGGCCTACTGCCTTTTTTATAACTGATTTCATCTTAACATTTTTAAAAGGTAGACATGTTTATCAAGTCCATGTAAGTGACATGTTTTTTGTGTGTGTTAACTTGACTCTCCTGAGTGACCTAGTTAGTGAACAAGTCATGGCTAATTTGGTCACCAAGCAAATCAAGCCTGCAAGAAAGGCAGCCAATATTCAAAATACCATGTTATTGTCTGAATGCATTCAATTTATTTTCAATGTAAACATGTAACCTCAATAGTGAAATGTGTAACTAATTCAAGCTCCTCTAACAAGACCAAGACAGCATCTCTTCTTCTTCTATGGCTTAGGTTTTGCCCAGAATTCCCAATACAGGGAATAGCTCCCACAACAAAGCCTTGGGCTGCCGTACACATATGGATCAGGTGAAGAGACATTTTAATATTTCCCCTGATCTTTAATTTATTAATCCACATGCAAAAATTACTGTAAAACCTGCTATTCCAGTGGGGATTAATGGTGTCTCTTCAGCTTTTCAAATAGGTTTGGAGTCCTGATCTTCATTATATGAAGAAAGAAAAACATCTGTGTCGGTTGACATACTGATTGCTTGAAGAATCTTCTGAGAGTGGGAAAACCTCTCACAATCCAAATGGCTTCTCCAATCTTTATAATTTTCCATTTTTTTCTTATTATTGAGTTTTAGGAATTCTTTGTTGTATTTTGGATAGAAAACCTTTGTCAGATAAGTGTTTGTGATTATTTTCATTCTTTCAATTTTTTAACAGAGTCTTTTTCAGATAAGTTTTTGATTTTAACAAAATCTGACATAACATTTTTTTCTCTCATAGATTGTGCTTTTGGCATTATATCTAAAAACTCATCTCCTAATCCATGTCATATAGATTTTCTCCTAGGTTTTCTTGTAGAATTTTTATGGTTTCACACTTTACATTTAGGTCTATGATCCATTTTGAGTTAAATTTTGTGAAAGATATAGTGTCCTTATCTAGATATAGTGTCCTTATCTAGATTCAATGCATCTTCTCTCTATTGAATTGTCTTCGATTATTTGTCAAAAATAAGTTGACTATATTTGTGTGGGTCTATTTCTGGACTGATTTTAATCAATATATGTAGAAAACTTACAGTTAGGTAGCGTAATACTTAGGTATTCAAATTTATTCTCTAAGAGGTAGAAAACAAGTGTCCCCAAGTCTTCTATCTCTCCAGAAAGGAAAAAAAAAGATAAAAATAAAATGCATTTAATTTCAATAAGCATGCATGTGTATGAAAACCTACCTCAAAATAGCTAAAATGGTAAAAGATGTGTTGCTATTTTAAAGTCAGAAGAGCTGGATTTGCCTCCAGCAGCTTTAAGCTTCCAGGGTGTTATGGCTCACTAGTTTCAGGTTAGAAAATTAGAAATGCAAAAGCATGCTATGGTTTCAGTATCTACCATTCTTTCATAATTTCGTAGTACAAGGGTTTCCAGGGAGGGACCTAAGGCAGGAGGTGGAAGGGAGGGGGCAAAAATTTATGGAGAAAAGAATGAAAGGTACCAAGAGAACTGGTCCAACTATCTGTCTTTATTTTTAACAGCCTTCAAAGCAAGTCATGCATGCTGAGCACTGCCAAAGCACCAGGCATTTTTCGAGGGGGGAAAAAATCCTCTGGGAATGCACCACTTGAGGGGAGAAAATGGCTTTATAAAGAAATGATGCAAACACCACACTTTGCCCTGCCAGCAACTTCTCTCTTAATTTGCAACTGCAGAATGAAATATTCACTACACCAAAGCCTCAGTCAGCTGCAAAAACAATGTATTGTAATCTGATATTTATTTTTGCTGAAATGGATCCACAGCCCTTACATTTCAGATTCTGCAGCTTTGCAAAGCACCCAGAGAGCCTTTGCTGCCCTTGGGGGAGTGCAGAAGGCCATGAAATATCCTCACTTTTGCAATATAATTTTTCTTCAAGATCCCAAGCCAGAGTTGGATGGATTTCCATCCAGCTTTGGGAGGGAAAAACAAAAATGAATAAATTAAGCTTACCAGACAGCCTTCAAAAAGTGTAATGTCAGCCCTTTATTATGATATACTATCAGCCAACACTTCCTTCACTTTCCCTGGGAGATACTGGGTTGGAGATGCTGATCATAGAAGAAGCACTTGGCTGTCCCAGCCCGCACACTCATGTGATTTAAATCTAGTCTCAGGAGAGACTTGACATCATAAAGGGAAATTGTGTTCAGGTTTTCTAATCTATGAAAACATTACCTCAATAGCACTAAACTCAAGCCCTACCACCATTTATTTCGTTCCCTGTATCACCAAACTTCATGGAAGAGGAGTCAATGCTTCACTACTTCACTACCTAACATTTCCCTAACTTTAAGATCTCCTGCCATGAAAAACGTGAATAATGCTCTTATTTTAAAGGTCACCAAGGACTTCACGTTCTTCAATCCAATATGTATTTTTCAGTTGCCATGGACTTTACTATTAGACACCACTTACCAATCTTTTTTTTTTCATTCTGAAGCTTTGCATTTCCTAGCCTTTTGTGGACATGGTGCCAGAAGTTACCTCTCTGTCTCTTTTGTGTGAAATTTCCAGGCCCTTTCTTGTGCACCTTTTCCAAGTTTCTTTATTTCAACCTCTTATTCTTTTACATTTCTACTTTCAGCAACTCCCCATTCCCATATTCACAGCTATCATCTCCCTGATGACTGGCACTTTAGCAGCAATCTTGAATCATGAAGTATTCTAGAGAATGAAATTCACCAGTGGAGGATGCTGAAGCAGGGCATTAGAAGAAACTTGCTGACCTCCCGATATCTTTTATGTAGTAGAATAGGCCCTGTGTGTTTAAGCCATTCTTCTTTTGAGCTTATTTCGTGCAACATAATCGAATTTAACTAATATAAATAGGTATCAGCCTGAATACCATGCCTCATGCCTGTAATCCTAGCACTTTGAGAGGCTGAGTTGCAAAGATCGCTTGAGGCCAGCAATTAGAGACCAGTGTGGGCAATATAGCAAGACCTAATCTCTACAAAAAATAAAAAGATTAACTGGGCATGGTAGCACAGGCCTGTAGTCCTAGCTACTCAGGACGCTGAGGTGGGTGGATTGTTTGACCTCAGGAGTTTGAGGTTACAGTGAGTTATGATTGTGCCACTGCACTCCAGCCTGGGAGATGGAGCAAGACCCTGTCTCTTAAAGAAAATAAAAGAGGATAATAATGCCTTGCTCATAAAGTCAGTATAAGGTTTACAAGATATAATACAGGTCATGTATCTAGCTCAGAACCAGGCATAGCCTATGTGGCCAAATTTTACAGATATTATAAACTCTATGCCTATATTCTAGCTGTGGTATGCACCATATCACAGACCATCAACTGTGTCCAAACAAATCTCCCAAAACCAATTTCTCCTCATCTTATTCTTTGGTTTATGACATGACTAAATCTCTTGTTGCTAATGAAGGTGTTGATTTTCCCCATTCTTTCCCTTTTAATGTTGAATCAGCTACTAAACCCTATTAATGTAGTCCTTCAAAGCCTCTCCAATTACTTTACTTATTTTTATATTTACCCTGCAAACACCCTAGTAGGAACTTTTTTTTTTTTGAGACAGAGCCTCAGTCTGTTGCCCAGGCTGGAGTGCAGTGGTGCATTCTCAGCTCGCTACAACCTCCGCCTCCCAGGTTCAAGTGATTCTCCTGCCTCAGCCTCTTGAGTAACTGGGACTACAGGCACGTGTCACCACACCGGGCTAATTTTTGTGTTTTTAGTAGAGACGGGGTTTCACCATTTTCGCCAGGCTGCTTTCGAACTCCTGACCTCGTGATCTGCCCGCCTCAGCCTCCCAAAGTGCTGAGATTACAGGAGTGAGCCACTGTGCTCAGCAGGGATTTTCATTATTACCTACCCAAACTATTGCAACTGTCAACTCAATTGTTCCCCCACCCTTATGTTTCTTCCTCTTTTCCAGGTTATTCTATGAGATGAATCTTCTAATCTTGTTACTCCTCTAATTGAAGACCTGAATAACATATGATTGTCCACTGAGCTAGATAACACCCTCCTCAGCCTGGCTCTTGAGACCCCCAACCTATCTTCTGATCTTGATCTCTGTCTCCTTACATGCTGGTCAGTCTAGACCCTTCCATTTGCCTTCTACTTTCTTAAATCTGTTGCTTGGCTCATGTTTCACTCATCCAGAATGGTCTCTTACTCCGTCCACTTCTTCCATTTCAATTTCTTAGCGAACTCACAAAGCTGCATGGAAATATTGTCATTCCAGGAAGTCCTCTTTCCAAAATGGATGTTATTTTCCCTTTACTTTAAGCAGTTTGTGCCTGTCTTATGGCATTTGTGCTCTATTGTTTCACAGCAGTGATTCTCAAAATTTGGAGTGCATCAGAGCCACCTGGATGAATTTTGAAAACACGAATTGCTGTGCGTCACTCCCAGAGACACTGATTTAGAAGGCCTGGGGGGTGGAGCCTGAGAATCTGCATTTCTCCTAGAATCCTGGGTGATGCTGCTAGTTTGGGGATATCACACATTGGGAACTGCTTTATAGTGGTTTGGATCTAATTCTCCTTCTAAATTGTAAATGTGAGATGGAATAATATGGCTTATTTTAACCTTTGTATTTCCTGTAGCTTTCAGCACACAGTATTTATTAATATTGAAGGTCGAAGTTTTGCTTCTGAACTTGACACTTTCCCTTTGGAGTTACGTTCTGTTGTTGGTTCTCATCAGCCAGAAAGAACACATCTAAGTGCTTTTGCTGAGGCCACAGCCGAATTCTTCCTCATCTTTGCTGCTGTTTTTGGTCTGAGGATGTGAGCTCATAGTGTGTACTTGGAGGAATGTTAAGTATCGAAGGCAATGACATGACATGAATTCAGTGAAAGCAGGAGTTGAAGGACTCCCCCAAAGAAATAGGATGACAAAAGTTCAACATTTGTGAAATTAACTATGAAGGTTGCCATGGTAAGGTAACAACAGCTTTGAAATCTATAATTGTACCTGGAGAGAGGCCTGTTTTAGAGTCCTCTCTGTGTATTTTGTTCCCTCCTATGCTTTTAATGCTTCAAAAGTAAGTCACTCTGAATTCAAGTTGTGATTATAATTACCCTTATTATTATTCTCAGAATGTTCTTTGGAACCAACATGGTTTTTAGGGAAGAAAATTAATTGCAGCTTTTCTTGGTTTAGAAACGTAGGCAACTGGATATTCTGGCAAATTCACATCCTCTCTTCCTCCTGTGCGTAGATGACAAACTTTCTCTTTCTACCTGTCTATCCAGTTGTCTAGTCAGGGTGTTTTTTTCAGGAGGATAGTATGGAATTCTGTATTTTGAAATTGTTTTTGAAATCATAAGAAAGTCAAGAACAAGTCAGCCAGAGAAACGATAACAACATAGTCATCTCCCTAAAGACCTTCGTTTTTAGGCTTTAATATTTCATGTCAGATTCTCATAAAGTGAATTCTATAAAAATAATGAAGAATATATGGAGATCATTAAGATAAAGGAGATATATCAAATATGGATATATTTTATTTTAAGGAGGCAATTTAATTATATCCAGATGGAACATTTGAAAAGTCACATCTATGCATCATCATCTTTCAGCAGTAGCACAGATGGTACCTTTTCATTTGTACCACGTGCCAACATCCGTAACGTGTCCAGCTGTCTACCCCGCCTCCATCACAATTCCAAGTTTATGTGTAAAAGAGCATGTTGGTTAAGTCAGAGACTCATGGGAAACTGTATTACCTGGGGCCGTGACATTACTATTTTATAATGTTTCCTTCTTGGGGGAAACAGATGGGGTTGCCAGACCTCGGCTTTTGTTTGCTGCTCTTGAGTGAGGTGCCCCAATGCTCTTTGCCCCTTCCCGGAGACAGGCCACAGATCTGCAGTGACACAGAGAACCATGCAACATCTGCAGACCTTCTGTTAAAAGCCCTTGCTTGTTTAATATTCTGTTTCCTTGCTATTTATATTTCTAGAAATTAGGGAGAGGCTTATCCTTTCATGTCCCAAATAAAGTTAAAAATGATGACTGATGTCATCAAGTGCCCTACATCTCATAAGAAACAAACCAACCCAAAAAACCAAATAGAGTGGAAACACATCATCACCGGCACGACCAGCACCACCACATCGCCCCCCTCCCCCACCCAACTGTAGAAATGGTTTGTGTGGAGACAGTAGCAGGAATTTTGCTTCTCTAGGGAAATTCCTTTGGTCTTCCCAGGGCAGCATATCAGCTTGGGGCCCAGAATAACCCCACCCAGGTTGCCTTAAGTAACTAATTACTGGGAAGTACTTATCATTGCATTTGAGGGCAGCTAAAGGGACAATGGAAGCACTTGCCAGTCGCTCTCAGGCTGACCTGCAGTTTATTTTGTTGTGATAACACAAAACTGTCCAAAGAGCAGAGAATCCCTAATTTTGGCATATCCTAGGGCCCTAGAGCATTTCATGGTCTGGCACTTACCACTTTATTGATAAATCCTAAACTGACTGATGTCACTGATCGCGATAGGCACTTATCATTTTCAACATTCCACAACTGTGCTAGCCTCTGTGGTCTCCTGACCCTGGCTGTCAGTGGAGAGCTTCTAGTTCTTTGAAAAGCACTGTCTCCCATTCCTCAGCCCTTCCTGTATCCTTGCCCTTAGTCAGGAGGCTCTGCAGCTCCTCTCATAGAGAAGTGGAGTCTATTTCCTTGCCCTTTGGTTCTGGTATCTGTTTTATTTGCTTTGGCCAATGGGACGTTGACAGCTGTGACTAAAGCAGAGGCTTGAGAAAGCTTGTTGTTTTGCATTGGGGTTTGTTCCTCTGCTGTGGCCATGAGCAAGTGTCCAAGCCATTCTGCTGGAGAATGAGAGGGACGTGGGGCAAGACTGAATTGTTCCATTTGTCCTAGGTAAGAACAGTCTAGGAGCAACTCACAGCCAATGGGCTCCCAGACCAATACTTTACCTTCCAGTTCACTGTCAAATTCTAGCTTTAGGGCCGTGGTGGCTCACGCCTGTAATCCCAGCACATTGGGAGGCCGAGGAGAGTGGATCACTTGAGGCCAGCAGTTTGAGACCAACCTGGGCAACTTGGTGAAACCCCGTCTCTACTAAAAATACAAAAATTAGCCAGGGTCCTTGGCTTGTGCCTGTAATTTCAGCTGCTCAAGAGCCTGAGGCATGAGAATTGCCTGAACCACCTGGGAGGCAGAAGTTTCAGTGAGCTGAGATCACGCCATTGCACTCCAGCCTGGGCAACAAAGCAAGACTTCATCTCAAAAAAAAAAAAAAACCAAAACCCACAACAAAACAAAATTCTGGCTTTGTCTCTCATGTAATTCCCAAGCTTACCCACTTCCCTGTAACTCCATGGCTGTCACCCTGCCAGCTATGCCATATTTCACCTGGATTTCTGTAATGTCCTCCTTCTTTCACACTTTCCTGGAAGACTTTGCCCACTCAGCAACCTGGGAATCTTTTAGAAACATAAATCAAATGGTGTTAGTCCCTTGGATAAACCCTTTGCTGGGTTCTTCTTGCTTTAGAATAAAAGCTGATACTTAGGCTGGGCACAGTGGCTCATGCCTATAATCCTGGCATTTTGGGAGGCTGAGGTGGCAGATCACTTGAGGTCAAAAGTTCGAGACCAGCTTGGCCAACATGGTGAAACCCAATCTCTACTAAAAATGCATACATTAACCGGGCATGGCGGCGGGCTCCTGTCATGCCAGCTACTCAGGAGGCTGAGTCAGGAGAATTGCTTGAACCCAGGAGGCGGAGGTTTCAGTGAGCCGAGATCATGCCACTACACTCCAGCCTGGGCAACGGTTACAAGACTCTCAGAAAAAAAAAAAAAGAAAAGCCAATACTTAGCAGTTCTCAAAGCTCACAAGCTGTGCTTCCTCAGCCGAACTCACTGCACTGCCCTAGCCTCTTCCTAGGCTCCTGTTCCACTGACCTGCTCTTTTTCCCCTGAGCAAGGTTAAGTTTCTTCCCATCTCTTAGCCTTTGCCTGTGCTGCTCCCTCCGCTTGGAATGCCCTTTCCCCAGCGCTTCGAATCACTGACTGATTTTCCTGCTTCAATCTTTGCTTCCACATTACCTCCTCCTGGAAAGCTTCTCTGTCCTCTACCTAATGAACCCCCAAGTTGCAATTATACCATCTAGATGATTTCTTTCATTACATTAATCACCACCTGTAAATATTCTATTATTTATTTACTTCTTTGTTGGCTGCTTTCCTAGTTAGAATGTAAGTTCCTCTTAGGCAAGATTGTGATTTTCTTACTTTCACTGATATTTCCAGCACCTTGCCCAGAGCTCAGCATATTGTCAGTGCTCTGTGGATGTGTTATACATGAGGTTAAAAGTGGAGAACCCGTCTATACATATGTGCATACACACACATAACATACATGCAATAAGTGTTTGTGTGAATATAATAGTGATTCCTTTTTCTTTCTTTCTTTTTCTTTTTTTTTTTTTTGAGACAGAGTGTCACTCTGTTACTCAGGCTGGAGTGCAGTGGTGCAATCACAGCTCACTGCAGCCTTGACCTCCAGGGTTCAAGTGATCCTCCCACTTTAGTCTCCTGAGTAGCTGGAACTACAGGTGCACACCATCAAGCCTGGCTAAATTTTTGATTTTTTTTTTTTTTTTTTTTTTTTTTGTAGAGATGATGTCTCACTATGCTGCCCAGGCCGGTCTCAAACTCCTGGGCTTAAGAACTTCTCTCACCTTAGCCTCCCAAAGTATGGGATTACAGGTATGAGCCACCATACCTGGCACAATTCCTTTAACTTCACTCTCATACATAATATATATGTGGAACACACACATATGTGACATATAGGCAGTATTTGTGTGTAATGTATAATATACATATACATACATTGAAACCTTTATTTAAAAAATTTTGAAGTCCTTTATTTTTCACCCAACACACACACACATAAGTATACACAATTTACTCCTCAGAATCCTGCATTATATAAAAATAGAAATCGTAACAGCAGAGATAAGCCTACCTTATTTTTAAGGTTGCATAGTATTCCTTTGTATGGCTATATCATAATCTATTTAGCCATTGTGAGTTAGTAGGTACTAAGGTTGTTTTCATTCAGTGATGAGAAAATAGAAGCTGAAGGAGATAAATAGTTTGTCCAAGCCAACTAATGTTGAACTTGGAGTCTGAGTCCTCATAATGGGGCAGGGCACCTGAAACGTAACTCGGCATACCCATGTCATGCATGTGGTAGGAGAATGTTTGTTGGGGATAGATTCCATTCCTGTTGCTGTCCTATTTTTTTGGTCAACCTTTCTCCAATCAATTCATCTTCCAATAAGTTGAAAGGGATTATATATGTCAGTGGTTTTCAAACGTTACCGCTCATAAAATTACACAGAGATCTTGTCACAACGCAGACTGCTGGGCTCCTCCTCAGAGATTCTTACTCAGTAGATCTGCGGTGGAGGCTGAAATTCTGCATTTCTACCAAGTGGACGGATGCTGAGGCTACTGGTCAATGGTCCACGCTTCGAGTAAGCGAAGCACTCTGCAAAGTCTATAAAATGAAGAGGGTGCGAGCTTTGAGCCTGTATCGAATCCTTTCTGAATGCCAGCTATTGCGACTAGCATTACGGGGCCATAAAAAAAACCCAATGTGGAGCCTCATCCATAAAGACTTGAGAATTTAATCAGCGAAAACAAAATGTGTAACAAAAACATAAGTTTTCAGTATAAAGAAGAGTGATATAAGTGCCAAAGGAATAGTCTTTAATTAGAAACCAGTTCTGGGGAAATAAACACTCTGCTTAGTGCAGACTACCTGATTTTTGGAATCTACTTCTTGAATATCAATTTTCTTGATAAAACCTTCTTCCCTCACTTTAGCATGTGTGGAATTAAGTGTTTTCCTGGAACTTGTTGACAACTGGTTTGAGCCTCTGCTTGCTGCCTGTCTCTTAGCTGAGACTGTCCCAAGAGCCACATTACCAGAAGTGGAGCCCATCTTAGGTTGGGTTTCCTAGAGCAGAGCTTAAGATGGGAGGTTCTTGTGCAAGTGATGTATTCAGGGAGTGCTCTCAGAAGAAATCTGAAATGGGGCGAGGAAAGCAAGGCAGGGGCAGGAGCAGGGGCAGGAGAAGGACGAGGATATGAGCTCAGTTGTGGCCTCAGCTGACCCCACAGGGAGCTCTGGAACAAGAACAGCAGCAGAGCTGTGCCGCTGGGAGTCAGCGGGGCAGCTTTCAGTGTCCTGACATCAGTCACCGATGTGGGTTGTTGGGGAGGGTGGCGTCATCTCCAGGGTGAGGTGTCTCCCATTGGCACAGGTGCCTTCATGAGGACCTTGTAGGCCCGGGGGCCCCTCCTGGCTTTCCCCCATTTCCACTCTGATTCTCACAGTCTTTGTAAAACCTGCTTTTCTTGCTTCTCTTTTATTTGGCAAGCATGTATCACACACATATTCTAGGCACTATGTGTTTACTTGTGAGGTCCGTTCAGAGGCTTAATCTCTCTGTTCCAGATCCCACAGCGATGTCACTTGCTGACAAAATCTGACCTGGTGGCTCCAGGATTTCCCTGACACTGTCCCTCCAGGGCCATACACCTGTATTTTACTAGCGGTCTTCTAAAGACAATTCCCAGTGTAAGACTGAATGTTCTGCCTCTGGGTTTGCCCTCTCCTATCCTACCCCACACTGCAGCCAAGGGAATCTCCAGTCAAGAGAGTCTGTCCCCTTCACTTTCAGTTAAAATCTTTGAGGATGCTCTATTATCCTCCAGGTAAAGTCCAAATCCCCATCCTGGTTTGTAAAATTCTTTATGTTCTGGTAATCTGCCCACCTCATCTCTCACCTCTACTTAAGCTTGAGGAATGCCGAAATGTCCACTCACCAGGACATCTGCATGTCCATGTCTTAGCTTGTTCTGAGGTGCTGAATAATGACCACTACAAGACACCAGGTCCCAATCTGTGGAAACTGTTAATGTTACTTCACAAGAAAAATGGGTCCTTGAAAATGTGATCGTAAACGATCTTGAGATGGAGAGATGTTCTTGGATTATCTGGGCCCTAAACACAATCCTATTATGTTTATAAAACAGAAGCAGGGCTGGACATAGTGGCTCACTGCAGTAATCTCAGCATTTTGGGAGGCCAAGGTGGGCGGATCACTTGAGGTCAGGAGTTCAAGACCAGCCTGGCCAACACAGAAAAATCCAGTCTCTACTAAAAATACAAAAATTAGTTGAGTGTGGTGGCACATGCCACTAATCCCAGCTACTCAGGAGGCTGAGGAATGAGAATCGCTTGAACCTGGGAGGTGGATGTTGCAGTGAACCAGCAGGGATCTCACTACTGCACTCCAACCTGAGAAACAGAGTGAGACTCTGTCTCGAAACAAAACAAAACAAAATGTCAACGAAACAAAAGACAGAGGCAGTGGGAAAGTTGACACACAGAGGAGGTGAGGGGAAGAGGGAGGCAGAGATTGAAATGGTACGGCCACAAGTCAGGAACTGCTGGCAGCTACCTGAGGTTGGAAAAGACAAGAATGGATTATCCCCTGGAGCCTAGCCTCTTTGGGGAGCATGACTCTGTCAGCACCTTAATTTCAAATTTCTGGAGTCTAGAACAGCGAGAGACTAAGTGTCTTTTGTTTCAAGCCACCTGCTTTGTGGGAATTTGTTACAGCAGCCATAGGAAACTAACGGTTGTGATTTACCTCTTCCTGGAATTACTTGGGGCCCCTCCTCTCTCCCACAACACATATTTCATCAGGATAATTCTCTGTAGCTCATATGCTGCCTCCTCCAGGTAGCCCCCCAGATTTTTCCTCCCACCACCTCCAGGCTTGGGTCTGAATACACAGCCCTCTTCAGTCTTTCATAATTTCGTGTACAATCCTCTATCATTGCTTTTGCTCCATTCTTTTTTCTATGACTCTTCCTAGGTCAATCTCCTTGTTAAATTATGAATCTCCTTGTTAAATTATGGATCTCCTTGTTAAATTATGGGGCCCTATTCTTTTCCTAGCCTCCAGGCTTGACATCGTGCCAGGTAATAGTGTCTTTTCTGTATTTGTTTCCTGCTGTGATGGGGACATAGATGCTACTGTCCAGTGGTTAAAGGAGAGATTTGGGGACCTGAAAAATAACCATATGCAAGTGGGTCACAGCTCCCTGGGCTGAGCCAGGAGTGGGCAGACTTCTCCCTGACTGTCCAGCCCTCCAGCTTAGCCTGCTCTAGAGCTTTTGGGGGCCAGGGACCTGGGGTGTTCCCTTCAGTTTCACGTCTGCAGCACCCATGTTTATTTTCTACTCAGCTTTTTTTATAATCTCCTCCTCTCTCTGCTCTCCTTCTCCTGCCTCCCAAACAACAGTGACTCACCACCTCCAATGCTGCTCCCTGTTGTCATTATTTTTAGGAGACGCATGATTTCCCTCATTATCACCCTAGGGCTAGACCAGAATTTGGTCTGAAGTGTTTTATTTCTCAGGGCCAAGGTGCAGAGCACAGACCAAGTGACATTTCAATAAACTGGATGTCAGGTTAGTGTTCTAACAACCTGGTTTCTCTGAGGAGGTAGCCACTGAACATCGAATTTGAAAATTAAAGATTGGGCTTTAGGCAAAGGGACGATCTTGAGTCTTTTCAATTCTTCCTCTAGAAATTAGCTGCTCAGCACAGAATTCCTGGCTAACATTTGCAGTCAATTTTGACATTCCCTCCTAAAATCGGACAGTTTTTTATTAGCCTCAAATGAAGATAGGTAATTGTTTTGTTATTTTAATAGACACTAGGTAGAGGAATTCTAACATGGAGATGGTGGTGACAGTCTATTTTCTACCCTTTGTGCTGTTTAGAAGCCACTGTAATGTTGTAATTATGAAAGCTGGGCTCTGGGGGAGGGTTTAATAGCTTGTTCACAAGCGACTGAAATAGTTATCTATTGCTATGCACAAATTATCCCCAAATTTAGCAGCCCCCAAACAACAAATATTTATAATCTCACAAAGTTTCTGAGATTCAGGATGCAAGATCAGCATAGCTGGGTAGTTTTGGCTTAGGGTCTCTGATGAGACTGCAGTCAATATGTTGGTTGGGGCTTCCATCTTTAGAAGGGGCTGGAGGACCTGCTTCCTAGAAGCAGATCACATGGCTATTGGCTGGAGGCCTCAGTTCCTTGTCACATAGACCTCCTGGTTACTTGAGTACTTGTATGATGTAACAGCTGGCTTCTTCCAATGCAAGTGATCCAAGAAAAAGAAAGGAGGAACCCACAAGGCCTTTGATAACCTAGTCTCAGAAATTACACATTGTCACCTCTCTCTTATTCTAGTCCAGAGAAGCGAGTCAGTAAGCTCATACTTGAGGGGAAGAGAGTTAGGCCTCACCTTTCGAAGGGGGTGTTAAATAATTTGTAGACATATTTTAAATCACACAGCTTCACAGAAGGCAAACAAGTCATTGTTACCATGTGGATAAAAATACTACCTGGAATTTGAATGTTCTGCTGGGAGGTTGTAAGAAACATGGAAGTCTTATATATTACACTCATTGAAATAGTGAAAAATAGTATTTATGAAGATGACTGAGAGGGTATTCTGCTTTCGTAGGCATGGATGAGGGAAGAGTTTGGAAAATGTGGGGGACACAATTTAACTTAGAATTTTCTGCTTAATATATACAGTGTTAACTAGCTACCTCATTGGGCTCTTTGATTCAACAATTTAACACTGTGAGGAATGAGACAAAAATTTCTGCCTTCAAGGATGAAAGACCAATGGAGCAGAGCTAACTCAGCTAAGCTGCTCAAACCCAGCACAGATTAGACATAAACTCAGTTGACTCATAGGTGCATAAATGATTCCAGCAGAGACGAGCAGGACTGCTTAGCTGAGCCCAGCTCAAATATATATTGAAGAAGTGTGAGACATTAATATTTCTTGTTGTAGGCCACTGATATTGCATAAGTACTTGTTACGCAGCAATAGTAACAGAGACAAGTTTACAATGTCATAAAAGAGACAAACATAATGAAAAAAATTTGCAAAGCAGTATATAATCAATATTATACTTGAAAATTGTACAGAGTGCTCTGAGAAGAGTGAAATGGGAGTGTTTAAATCTGCCTTGGGAAGTTCAAGACTTAGTTGCCTGAATGAAGTCCCAAAGATGAGCGGGTGTTTGCCAGGTGGGGTGGGAGAAGCATATCCTTTCAGATAACTGCAAGTATCTTAGTAAATTAGAGAGCAATAGTAATAGATGAGTTCTAATTGTTGGCAGCCACTGGATCAGGAATAGCTTCGTATGTAACACTGATTTTCACTTCATCTTAAAGGTGGATTGAAGAGCCATAAAATGATCAGACTGATGGTTTATTAACCTTACTCTGGAGTGGTATGGAGGGTGAGGCTAGACCTAAGCAGAAACTGGGTAGGTTCATACTGAGTCTGTGCTCTTCCAGATATGGCCATAGGAAAGGAGGGGGCAGAGGAAAGAGATATTTGGAGGTGGCACAGACAAGACATGGTGACTGATTTAATGAGGGGGTGGTTCCTGGCTTCAGTCCCAAGGCAGAGAAGTTTAGAAGGGGGCGGTGGTGAGCATTTCATTGTGGTTCATGATGAGTTTGAAGTGCCTGTGGGTGAGCTGGAAGGAGGTGTTTAGTAGGCAGGCAGAAGTGTGGTTTTGAGCCTCAGAAGAGGAGCCAGCAGCAGGCATCTAGGTTTGGTAATCATCTGCATAAAGGTAGTAGCTGAAGCTATTATAGGCAAGTTGGGTTTGTATACTTTGAGAAGCAAACCCAATTTAGTATCTAAGGGAAATGCGGACACCTAAAATGTGTGCAGAGGAAGAGAAACCAAAGGAGATCGACAAAGAGCAGCCCGAGAAGACCTAGGGGAAAGCGGTTTTGCAAAAACAGACGAAATAGTTTTTTTAAGTTGGAGGTTAACAAAATCAGATATCCCAGGGAGACTAGAGCAGCTGAGGATGGAAAGATTTCATTTGTTTGTGCCCAGAAAGTATGATGAGTTTTATGGTGACCTGAATGAGGGTTACATAAAGGTCAAGAAGGATGAAAGATGGATTGCAGACAATGGACATGAAAATGGAGAGTCAAGAAATGAAAACAACCATGGTTATCAACTACTGCATGGTATTAGAACTATCCACGGTCTCTTGGTTTTAGCTCTGACTTTAGCCACGGATAGTAACAATTTAGTCATGGGTAGACAATTCTGTGCAGGCTTTGACTGACATCGAGCAGGATTCATCTTGCCTTCAGTGTGTACCTTGGGTTTTCCTTTTTGTCTCAGGGCGTCTTCAATGCCATGGGCATCGATGAGAGTTTGCTCGAACCTGTGCATGCAAGCGTGGCAGCGTGGGGAAATTAACATCTCTAGAAAGAACCCTTTAGGCACAGGGATGAGAGCTGATAAATAAACTCCTGCCATCCATCTTTTGGGTGGCCAATTCTGAGAGGCATTCTGTACATTTCTCAGAGGCCCCATGGAATTGAACCCCATTGCCTACAGTGGTGACCTTGACCACAATGCTTATATTGGCTTTTCTTTTCTTTTCTTTTCTTTTTTAAAGGCAGAGTCTCACTCTGTCCCCCAGGCTGGAGTGCAATGCTACAATCTCAGCTCAATTCAACTTCTGCCTCCCAGGTTCTAGCAATTCTCCTGCCTCAGCCCCCTGAGTAGCTGGTATTACATGCACCCGCCACCACGTCCAGCTAATTTTTGTATTTTTAGTAGAGACAGGGTTTCACCACGTTGGTCAGGCTGCTCTCAAACTCCGGACCTCAGGTGATCCACCAGCCTCGGCCTCCCAAAGTGCTGGGATTACAGGCATGAGCTACCGCGCCAGGCTGGACTTTCTTTCTTGAAAGATCTCTTTCTCTGGCTCTGTGAGATCACCTCTTAAATAAACGACCTGAATCCAAGAGCATATTTCAGTCTCTGTTTTGAGAGCATCTAAACCAAAAAGGAAATATTTCAGACACTAGAGATTTCAGACGATTTTGTAGATATCAATATGTACTCACTCACTGCACCCATTCTCCCAACTGCAGTGCCTGCTACTTAGGTAGTCATGTTTTGTGTCACATGACCTAATTCTCCTTCAATAGCTCATTGGACCACAAGTGACCACATGACTGAGCTCAGCCAATCCAAACATAGGCTGCTGAGTAATCTATGATGTTACCTGTTGTGAACCTAAGGAGGGAACTAACTGGATTGTTTTCTGTGGGAATTTGAATAGAAAATATCTCAAGAGTGAGGGAGGGGAGGAAGCAATGAAACCGGAAGCTGAAATGTTAAGATGAAAAAAGTAATGGAGAAAACATGGTTGGTTCTCTTTAGCAAACATTATGAGGGAGTGAAAGCAGTGAGAATATGAAGATAGATAGAAGTGGAAGTACCACACAGCCATTAAGCAAGAGAGAGAGAGAAGACTCCATGATTCTCTAATCTCAATTCTTCTGTGTGACCTTCACCACAAGCTTACTTTGGCTTGAGGCACGTTTAGTAAGAGTGTTTCCTGCAGCTACAGTAGAGTCAGTGTGACAGGAGAAAGATACCTATGGAGAGGGAATGTGTTTGAAGCCCTCATTCATTCCTCCAAACCAACACTCTCTCCTTCTCCACCCTGTTCTGGGTCTTGGAAGTGCCAGTTTGTGTGGACCTCGTTACTGACTCCCATCCGCTAGCTTCTGGTAGGCTTTGGCCCTTGGGAGCCATCAGAAAAGCAGGAAATCAGACAGTAGGAGTGGAGGGAGACTGGTATTTATTTTCAGTTTTCTCTCTCCACGTTGCCCTAGGTTGGCTCCATCCTTTCTCCAAAGGCTACAGCTCCAGCCAGACGGTGTCCTCTCTATGGAAAACTACCTTTTCTAGGTTCAGGGAAACTGCTCCCTTTCCTTGCCACTTTGGGACTAGGGATGGGAAGGGCCCCTACTGTTGGAAGTCCCCTGGAACTGAAAGGAGAGTCAGATAAAGTTGGAGACTATATTGTTTTTTGTCACTTTTGTAACTATTTTGAACTTCCTTGTTGAGATATAACATACATACAGAAAAGTGCACATGTAACATATTACACAGTACAGTAAGCTTTCACTAACTAAACACACCCATGTAACCAGCACCCATATCAAGAAGCAGGATATTACCAGTACCCTAGAAGCTCCCCTTGTGCCTTTAGTCACTAACCATTTTTCCCAAGGATTACTGCTATTCCAGCTCCTAACACTATGGACTCATTTATCCTGTTTCTGAAATGTATACACATGGAGTTGAACAATATGCTGTCTTTTGTATTTGGCTTCTTCCGTTCTATGTTGAGCTAATGACTTATGTGTGTTGCTTCAGCATGCAGTTGTAGTTTACTTATTCTCATTACTGTAGGTATTTTGTGTTAAAACAACCAAAATTTATTTCTTCATTCTATTGTTAATGGGCATGTGTATAAATGCCAGTTTGGGCTACAAACATTCTAGTACCTGTCTTTTGGTGAACAAAAGTATATACAGTTGACCCTTGAACAACATGGGTTTGAACTGCACAGATCCACTTGCATGTGGATTATTTTCAACTAAATGGAGATAGAAAATACAGTGTTCATATGATGCAAAACTCAAAGATACAAAGGGCTGACTTTTTCCATACTCAGGTTTCACAGGGCTGACTTCAAAACTTGGGTATATGCAGATTTGAGTAGAAGCAGAGGTCCTGGAACGAATCCCCTGCCTATGCCAAAGGACCACTGTATTTCTGTTTAGTAGATATTTAAGAATGGGATTGCCAAGTTGGATGTATGCATACGTCCAGCTTTAGTACATACAGCCCACTGGTTTTCTAAAGTGGTTATACCAGTTTACACTGCCACCTGCTGAGCACGAGAGCTTCAATGGGATCATACATTTTCTGTGGCACCAGTCCAGGATTTTCCTGTGTTCCCAAGGACCCCAGGCCTAAGGAGGGGTCAGGCAGAGAACTCTATTGATCCGGAGTTTGGAATTTAAAGTCCAGCATTGAAGGGCAAAACATGGAAGATGTTGACACAAGAGTGGAGGCTGTCACACACTGGAGCTCTTTACTGGATTGGAAATTGGACTAATTGAGAGAAAACTTAGAAGCAGACACTGGAAGTTTAGCTTAGTTTGAAGGGCAAGTGCAGAGATACAAGAACATGAGAGAGTGGAGGTATAACTATTTTGGTTAGAGAATGACATACGTGGATTTTAAGGTTGCTGAACTTTGGAGCAGTGCTGGATGAGCTGAGACCCAGGATGAGAACAGCTTTGTGGTGTAGGAGGGTGTATTCAAGGGCACCTTGGTGTTGGCTGTGAGAATATAGAGAGGGCAACCACGGAACAGGTTATTTCGGGAAGATGAACTAGAAACAGCCTGAAGAGGCAAGGGAGAACTGAGTTTGTAACCAGCCCCTGTCCTCCAATCCTTCAGAAACCATTGTTATTTAAGAGTTTCTTTTTATATTTTTTCTTTTGTTCGTTTTTGACTATTTTTTAGACAGAGTCTTCCTTTGATACCCAGGCTGGAGTGCAGTGGTGCCATCTTGGCTTACTGCAACCTCTGCCTCCCGGGTTCAGGCTATTCTCCTGGCTCAGCCTCTCGAGTAGCTGGGACTATAGGCACGTACCACCATACCTGGCTAAGTTTTGTATCTTTTGTAGTGACTGGCTTTTACCATGTTGGCCACACTGATCTCGAACTCTTGTTCCTTTTTGACTAGTAATGTCATTTCTCCTCATTCTCTTCTGAGTTATCATTTTGTCAAAATTGCTTGACTCTATCTTCTTTGGTGGCCCTTTTCCTTGTCTTCCTCTTCATGCTGAACTATCTGGTTCATTGCCTCTGAGTCTTTAGGATTAAAAAAAAAAAAGACAAACCAAAAAACACCTTTCCTAATATTCTCTGTCATCCAAAACCTTAGACTAACTACCAATATTTAGAATATTTATGTATTTAGTTTTTTCGTCTACTCTTGAGTTCATCCTATTTGTCCTCTAAATTATTCAAGAACAGAGACTTTTAAGTATTTATTTCTTTGTTTTTCTTCTTCTTTTTTAACAGTGAAAGTGCTTTCAAACAAAATCTCCATTGAAACCCTATACATCGAACAGGCAGATGTGGAGCTGCTGTTACTGTATGAAACCTGAACGGTGGGATGCAGTGCCCTGTGTAGGTGCCCTGCTTGCTTGGTTTCTCCCTCATTTCCCTCCCACAGTAGATGCTTCTTAAACATACCTTCTAATTTTCTTGTCCCTGTCTCTTATTCCACCCACAGCAGTGGCAATAAGTTTCATATGGGGTCCAACCAGCCCTACGGAATTGTGAGCTGACTGTTCCCACCGCAGCCCCACCTCTCCCTTCTGCCCTGGAATTTCCCTAGTCCTCTGGTGCAGGACATCCTTGCAAAGAACTCCTGGTCATCCATGCACACAACCCAGAACAGAGAATTTAACACTCTGCCCTGTGGCAATCTTTAAGGTATATAAATGAAGGTTCTGAGAGTAGAAATTTACATGGGCCACTGACACTGTCAAATCAGTAGTAGTGGAAAACAAAATGTAGCAATCCTTGATCAGAAGGAGTTGGGAGTTGAGGGGAAAATGCAGCTCCCTTTCTTGTACCAGGCAGATGGTCCTAATATGCATTTCATAGGCTTCTCAGCTGTCCCATAGTATCAAACGTGCAGGTGCCTGTAGCATTGGCTAACTCCATAATTCATGCCTCCCTTGGCTTTCCAATGAGTTTTTTCACCATTCACATTCTCATCCCTCATTCCTGCTCCCTGGTCACACTTCCAGATAAACTACTTAAACTTACTTCTCTGTTTCAGGCTTTCTTTTCTAAGGAAACATCCTGTAACATCCCCTAACTTGGGAAAAGCACTTCCAAAGTACTCCAAAATTTCTTCTTGGTTTAACATCATTGTTCTGGAATAAAATTATGTTGAGATAGTTGGAAGCGATATCTTGACTAAAGAACTGCTAATTATTCTCAGTGCTGTGCAGGCTATTTGCATTTAATGTGTATAAATGAAAGTTCTGAGAGTAGAAATTTAAATGGGCCATTGTCATGGTCAAATCAATCCACGTGGAAAACAAAGTGAATTTTTAGTGGGGTGGTATAAAAACTCTAGCCCCTTGGAGAGTCTGTTTGGTCTGGTTTGGATTTTTGCCTTTAATAACAAATAAAAGTACAGATTTAGGTCTCTAGGGCTTTCTATCTCCACAGCCTCTGAACGTTTAAAAACACACACCATTAGCACTTGCCTCATCTTTCCTAAACTGGTGGTTGTCACAGTTCCTTTAAAGAAGTACAACAGTTCCTCGGAAGATAGCAGCCATCTCCCACACCCCCACACCCCCAGACACCCAGGATGTATCTTGTGTATACTTAAGCTGTCTCTGACACACATAATTTCTTTTTCAACCCTGAGTAATCAGTCCTTTTGGTCCCCTTAGTAAAGAGAACACTATATTTTTGTACAAAAAAGGTCAGAAGGAAAGGAAAATAAAAGAAAGACCACTTTCCATCCTAAATTTCAGTGCAAATTCCCGCAAAATAGCAACAACAACAACAAAAAGATAGAAAGGAAAAAAAAAAAAACAACACAGAAGTTTCCAGAATAAGGATATTTGTCCAGTGCTAATTGAGGATCCAGTTTTATTTGTATATTTTAAAATGTTTTCTTTCAAGTTCTGGGTATTGCGGGGTTAATGATGTGGCTGAAACCCTATTGCTTTGAATAGGAGGGATTAGTATTGTTGTTTCAGGATTAAGGTCAGTCTTATCAACAGGCTGTCAGCAGCCACCCTCCGCCCTACAGTCACTGCTCATGGTTCTCAAATCCTCTGTTGGGCTGCTGCACCACTGAGCCCTGTGATTTTTCTTTTGAATACCACTAAAGGGGAAGAATATTGGCAAGCACCCACTCTGAGACACACAGAGAGTTCCCCTAACCTTTTGTTTTCATAAGATTCTAGGGTCGAAGAAGAGAGAAGAATTCCATATACCTCTTTGAGGTTTAGTAGATTAATTGCAAAGACAGGTATATTATTCACCACTCTCTGTATTTACACTCTGCAATGTGACTGAAGATTTTTTCAGCGAGAGGCATAGCATATTTCTCTGTTTCTTGGATGTGGATGGGTCTCGTGACTTGTTTGGCCAATAGGACATGGCAGAGGTGAAGAGCTTAGCCCTCAAGATAACTTGCATGCTTCCAATTTCTTCCTTGGACTCCTGACTTTGCCATGAAGACAAACCCTGGCTCCCTCTTGGAGAATGAGAAACTGCATGTAGAAGGAGCCTCAGCCAGTAGCTGGCCAGCTCCCAGAAACTGAGCTACCCAGTGGGCCGTAGCTGACTGCAATCACCTGAGGAGCCCAGCAGAGACCAGAAAAACTGCCAGCCAAGCTTATCCCCAAATACCAAACTGCAGAATTGCAAGCTAAATAAATATTTATTGTTTTAAGTCATTATGTTTTGGGGCAGTTTGTTACAGAGTAGTAACTAACTGATAACAGAAGTTCATAGCCTCCACCATATTCCTTGAATCTTTTGCCTGGTTTCAGTATTAATGCCCTTGACCTTGGTGACTTTTGGGTAATGGTCAGGGGCTGAGTTTTAATGGTGAGAAATTCAGTGCCCGCCCCCCCCGCCACCTCCTGCTACAATTAGGAACATGGAGATACTTGGGCAGTTTATTGGTAGATCCAATAAATGTGTGAAACATATTTGATGTGAAAACTGATTTACTTAAACCTAAGATGAAGTCCTGTGAGTACACCCTATGCACACACATGTGATGAGTGAGTTTTCTAATTAAAAGTAGCAAGGGAGGCCTGTTTTGACCCTGATGGTGCTGATTGTGTTTCCTTTCACCTTAATCATCATCTTAGTGGTATGGAAGATTTACAAGGCAATTTAATGAACATTACCCCATTGATATTCTTAACCACTCTGTGAATAAGGTAAGGCAAACATGGTGATGTCCATTTTGCTTATTCATAGATTAAAACTCCGGGAAGTCTTAATCAAGACTTCTGGTTGAATTCTCTTTCCAGAGCACCTGCATGCTACCCTTTAGTGTGCAACTCTGTGGGAGGCAGCACATTGCCTTTTACTATAAACTTTCATTTCTCCAACCCTTGTTTGGCGGGCAGGGAGTGGTATAGTGATGCCTGAAGACAAAGGCTAAATTTCACGGTGAAGGGTAGTAGGCTCAGGCAATCATTTTGGTATTGCTTTGCATGCAGCTTCTTGCTCAGCACCAAGGAATGCAGAGGGGCATTTCACTTAAAAATGCTGGATCCAAAAAATGCTGGGGAGCAGATAGAAGGCAGCACATTTCCTTACAGCCGTATTTAGGAGGAGATTTTAGGAGCTGGCGTGAATCTTGTGAACATGTTGTCTTACGTAGGACTCTTTGAAGAGCAGACCCTGAGACAAGGTTTTTTGCGCAACTAGTTTATTTGAGAAGATATTCCAGGAAAAGAAAAAGGAGGAAAGGTGGGAAAGAGATGGAGAAAAGCAGATAGCCAGTAAAGTGATTGATAATTATCAGGTGAGTTATCACATGAGCAATTAGAGATTGATTCAGCTGAGGAACTCTGGGAGACGATGCAGAACACACACCTTGGAGTTATCCCAACCTGGGGCCAAAGAGGCTAGGGTGTCCACTCATCCATCCTTATCCATTCTTGAAGACTGCTTGCAGGGCCATTAAAACTTCAGCCCTTTTGGCTATCCCTGACTCGTGGGAGAGAATTACATGGTTCTTCACTGAAAATAGCCTTTTGTGAACAGAGGTGTGGGCTGAGGATGTGGGGAAGGCATGAGCAGTGGCTGCTAGGAGGACATGGGCCAAATTTTTCTGATTCCTTTTTGGAGATAGGATCATAAACTCAAGACAACAAACCCCATGAATAGAATGGTCTTGAAGCTGTGTTATCTCAAGAGCAACCCTTACCAGACACCAAACTTGCTAGTACCTTGATCTTGGACTTCCCAGTCTTTAGAACTGCGAGAAATAAATTTCTTTTATTTATGAATGACCCAGTCTGTGGTATTTGGTTATAGCAGCACAAGTGGACTAAGATACACACTGTCTGCTATTTCTTATGCTCTGTACCCACTTCATCGTGCTGCATTTCTCTACAACATTTGCCATTCCACATATATATATTGCCATTCTCTCTCCCCTAGCTTGAGTGTAAGTTCAGTTAATGCAAGGAATTTTCCCTGCTTTGTCTGTTTGCTTTTCGTTTCTCCTACTGCTGTTTTCCCAATACTCAGAAGAGGATTTGATATATAATGGAAGCTCAATAAATATTTCTTGAATGAATGAGTGAATGAAAGGTAGGTTCACCAGGACCTTCTGCTATGACATCTAGTTCATCTTTCTTTGCTTCTTTTCTTTCTTTGTCTCTAGGAGTCTCTTGGCTGGCTGAACTGAGACAGAGTTGCATTCCTGAAATGTATCTTCCATTTATAACTTCTCTATAACTCTATAACTTCAAAGTTATGCAATCTGGTTTAAATCACACCCATGTCACTTATTAGCTGAGAGAGCTTGTTCAAATAAACTATCAATTTCTTCATCTGCAAAATGGGGCTAATAATGCCAGTTTTGCCAAATTGCCGAGTTTTTTTTTTTTTAGAAGAGTTTAATGAGTCAACATAAATGAAGCGCTTAGGACAGTGCCTGGCACGTACTAGATAGATGATCACAAAATATGGATTTTCTTTCCTTTCTCTTCATTTTCAGTGCAATCATCAATTTATTAGTGAATTAGTGACACAGAGATTGGGGAAAGTTGGTGAAAGCAGAGTCTGGAGGAGGATGTGGAAGAAGGGTAAAAATAGAAATGAGAGTCTGACAAGAGAAAAAGGACTCTGTTACTGGAATCTAGGGCCACCCTTCACCTTCTGGTCTTTTGTAGAAGGGTCCTCTGTCAGTGCCATGTATGAGGGAGGTAGAAGAATGAGCTTTCACTGTGTTCCACATTGCCCTAATAATTTCATTTCTAATGTACTTTCTGAGTTGGTGCATTACCCAGAGCTGATTCATCCCTGGGGCATACGTCTCCCTTTAGCCTAAAAGAGGTGACTGCATAAAAGCCATGGCTGGATAAACTCAATCATCAAAAGAGATATGCTTCAGAAAGGATCATGTGACAGGCCTTAAAGCAAAATGCCTGTATCTTACTATTCATGTATCCAGTGAGAGGTTTTAATTACTCAAATGATGGGAAACACACTCACTCATCTGGCTAAGAACAGATGGAGTTTGGAACAGAATTTTCAAATGTGGCCCATATTTGACCCCTTGGCAGCTTTGACATAGGCAGTAAATTTATTAACTTTTCCCATCTTCTAGCATCCTTTCTACTACCTTAAATTTTAAAGAATAGTTTCTTATTACTATTGGCCCTTAGAATAACTTCTGAGAGCCTCTGGCTACTTATAGAGCCTGTTCTTAGGCTTGGAAAAAGGTTAAAGAACTGCATATGCTTACTGTCATCATTGTTCTTGCTCCTTAATTGCTCTCACCAAAGCTCCAGAGATGCTTTTATGTATCAAATTATTTGACAGCCAACCAAGTCAATCTGCATTGCTACTATGGGGATGTAGGGAGAGGTGGAGGAGGTGGCAGAGGTGACTGAAGTGATCATGATGATGCTGGCAGAGGAGATGGTGGTAGTACAGGTGGTGGTGGTGATGGTGGCAGTGGCAGCTACGGCAGTGATGGAGGTGATGATGGTGATTATAATGGCAGTGGTAATAAGGGTAGAGGTGATGGGAATGCTAGTTAAGATGATATGGAGGTGGTAGAGCCAGTGGAAAAGGTAAGGTGGTGGTAACTGAGGCAGTGGTGGTGTTAGTAGGAGTAGGGGTAGTGATGGTGGAGGTGAGGGTGGTATAGGTATTAGTGGTGGTTGTGGTGGGACAGGCAATGATATTGGTAAAACCATGGGGAAAGCGAATAAAAATCTTACATCTACACAAAAACTTTTACATGAATGTTCATAGCAGCATTATTCATAATAGTCAAAAAGCAGAAACAATGCAAATATTCACAACCTGATGAATGGATAAACAAAATGGGATCTGTGCATATAATGGAATATTATTTGGCCATAAAAAAATAGTGAAGTACTGATCCTGATATGACATGTAGAAACCTTGGAAACATACTAAGTGAAAGAAACCAGTCCCTGAAAACCACACATTGTATGATGCCATTTATATGAAATGTATGGGAGAATCTATAGAGATAACTAGTAAACCAGTATTTCCCTAGGGCTGAGAGCAGTGAGATGGGAGTGACTGCTAATAGGTATGGGGTATTTTGGTGGCAGTGATAAAGATGTTCTAAAATTAGATTGCACACCTCTGTGAATATACAACAAAATTTAATTATATATTTAAATGGGTGAATTTTATAGTGAGTCAGTAAAGCTGTTTAAAAAAACATGGAGTCAGTGGTGGTGTGATAGTGAAGCCCTCAATTTTAGATAGTGGAGATTTTGTAAAAAGGAAAGAATACTGGAGTTGACAGACGCCAGATACACCTGAATCTATGTAGGGCCATGACTGGGTATCATAGATTTTTTTCCTACGAACTTTTTTTTCTACGTCTTCTGGATAACTACACTTTCTCCCTTAGCCAACACTGAATTCACAAGGTAATTCTAGAACAGGTTATGCGAATCAAGCCAAGTTGTCAGTTGCCACTGGAATCATGCTTAAACCTTCTATTTTCCCCCAAACTGTCCTTGGTGCACAGAAGTGGCTTTTAGTAGCTGGGATAGGGTAGCCAGGCTTCCTCTTCTTGTGTGAATGCAAAAATCAGACGGGTCCATGAAGAAATTAAAGCAGATCATCTGGGGTCTATAATTTTTAATAATTTTAAACTAGCTACAAAATGTCAATCACTTCACAAACGGACAGAGGAGACAGGAGGAATTTAGTATTACATGCTATAATGATATTTATCTCACAGTTTATATTTCATTCATTTATATTATTTTTTAAAAGGTTTCTTTATCAGCTACTAAACATCTCAGCAATTTGGTGTGCATAGCTCTAGATTAAGCAACAAATAATTGTACTGATAACAAACCACAGGGGAAATGGTGGTTAGTAAGAGTCAGCCTTATAAAATTTACATCCACACTGTTTCACGGCAAGATTGCTTTCTCCAAAATGTAGCCATCAAAAGCAGCAAACAAACCCTATATTACATCCATGTGACATAATTTCAGCCAAACATATATTTGCTGGAAATGATTAAATGGTGTGTCAAATCCAACTTTTTTAAAATTCTTTTTTTTTTTTTTTAAAAAGGATGATTATGATTTAGAAGTCTCTATATATTGACAGGAAAAAAAGTGACACTACTGCACTTTTGCTGGTATAACTTAATCTTGACAGTGTCTCAATACTGAGCATGCTTTGTTGTTCTGTTGCTGTTGCTGCTGTTGTTTGATGTGTGTGTGTGTGTTGTCTCATCAGTATGCTACTGTCATGGAAAGTTTTTGTTTAAGTAGGTACCTAAAAATCTATTTAGTTCTCATGCATAAATGCATAAATCACATCACTTTTAGTGCAATGCCTGTTATGTAATTCCACATTGTCTAATCATGAAATCATAAAGACAGATAACAGCCATGAGGAACCAAAGACAGCACATTTTGAGAGATTGAGAGCCTGACACTCAAAGAAAGGACCGTGGCAGTAGCTCTGTGGAATGTCACAGTTTTACAAGAACAATACTGTGTATTGAAAGAATCAACAGCACATTGAGCATTCCTAAATTGTTGTTATTCAGCAAATGCCACTGAGGAGAGAAAAGGAAAAATGAAACTCAAGACATCTTACGAAAGGAGTTAGAGCCACCAAATGACCACTATATACAACCTTTGGAAAGAAAGAGACCCAGAGAGAACAAAAGACACAAAGTACTGTTGAGAAGCTGACAGATGACACAGGACAACGTTCACAATGGGGGTGGACTGATGTGTGTTATGTGTGCAGACCTCCTAGGTAACACCATGAGAAAAGCATGAAGGAGCTATCTTGCCCGACAGCATTCGGAGGAGAACACAGGTGGGCACGTTTAACCGCTTCCCAGCATCTTTGTTGCACGTTGGTTGGCCTCATCAATTCTGGTTTTGTTGGAATCAGCCTAGAAAAGGAAGAAAAGAAACAGAACTCAGGTTACTGCTTACAAATCCATTCACCCTTCTGGGTCCAAGTTCAATGCTTCCTCTTGGGTGAAACCACTTAAAACCTCTTTGGTCAGCATGGGCCATTCTTTCTTTTGTCTTCCCAGAATGACGGCTTTGGCCCTACTTGAACATGACCGTAGAAGCTTAATTTTCATTTTTAATAATTTTCCCTACCAGAGAACATAGGTTTATATATGATTTATCTTTCTATCCTGGAATGACACTCAGTGACATGTATGGTAGACATTCACATCTGTTGGACTAAGTTGAATTACACTTCTTATACAGTAGGATTCAAACCATGGCTAACTTATTAGCAGTGTCAGTTTGAACAAATTACATCTTGGAGCTTAAGCTTTCTTGTTTCCTACCAGAGAATGATAAAAAATATTGCTAATGAGCATGAGCATGTACAGTAGACCCTTGGACATCATGGGTTTGAACTGTGTGAATCCATTTTTATGTGGATTTCTCTTTCTTTCTTTCTTTTTCTTTCTTTCTTCTTTCTTTTTCTTTCTTCCTTCTTTCTTTCTTTCTTTCTTTCTTTCTTTCTTTCTTTCTTTCTTTCTTTCTTTCTTTCTTTCTTTCTATTTTTTCTTTCTTTCGTCTTTCCTTCTTTCTTTCTTGTGACAGAGTCTTGCTCTGATGCCCAGGCTGGAGAGCAGTGCTGTGATCATGGCTCACTGCAGCCTTGATTGCCTGTGCTCAAGTAATCCTCCCATCTCAGCCTCCTGAATAGCTAAGACCACAGGCATGTGCCACTATGCTTGGCTAATTTTTCTAATTTTTGTATAGATGAGGTCTTACTACATTGCCCATGTTAGTCTCAAACTTCTGGGCTCAAGCAATTCTCCCTCCTCAATCTCTCAAAATGCTGAGATTACTGGCATGAGCCATTGTGCCTGACCAGAATTTTTTTCAATAAATTTATTGGAAAATGCTTTGGAGATTTGTGACAAGTGAGACAAACTTGCAGATGAATGTGTAACTAGAAGTATTAAGAAAATTAAGAAAAAATTAGGCATGTCATGAATGCATAAAATATATGTAGATACTAGTCTATTCTATTATTTACTACCGTAAAATACATAAAAATCTATTATGAAAAGTTAAAATTTATAAGACTTAAGCAAACATAGACCATGCATGCATGGCACTATTTGCACTTAAGAGAAATGTAAAGATGCAGTATTACATCATAATTGTATAAAGTTAACTGCAGTCCATACTGTACTACTCTAATAGTTTTATAGCCACCTCCTGTTATTATGGTGAACTCAAGGGTTGTGAGTGTCTGCTTCAAATGCTCTGTGATGCTAATCATCCTCACCATCTCTCCAGTAAATTGCATAGTGCAGTAAAAAGTGATCTCTTGCAGTTTTCACATTTTAAAAAAATTACGTTTAGTGCAATAGTGTAAACCTTGAATAACATCATGGCACCCACACAAAGTGCCACTAATGTTGCTAGCAGTGCTCCCAAGAAGCAAAAAAGAAGTCACGACATGTCAAAAAAATTTTGAATTGCTTAATGTGTACTGAAGATTTCAGACTGATGATTCATCTTGTAAACAAATGATATAAACTGATGATATCAATAAATACAATAGAGTATTATAAATGTATTTTCTCTTATGATGTTTCTTAATCACATTTTCTTTTCTCCAGCTTACTTTATTGTAAGAATACAGTAAATAATACATAAAACATATATGCTAATGGACTTTTTATGTCATTAAGGCTTCTAATCAACAGTAGGCTATTAGTAAATTCTGGGGGAGTAAAAAATTTTGAGCTGCATGAGGGTTGACACCCCAAACCCCCATGTTGTTCATACTATGCTCCACTCATTAAACTTTGACAACATCAAGATTAACAATATCAACTATAAAATGTGTACTATTATTAGCTCCCTTTTTCAAATTAGACAAGCAGGCAGAAAGTATCTGAGCAATTTGTCTGAAGTCTTAGTACTAATAAATGAAGAAACCAGAGTCTGAATGCTAGCAACCTGGAGTCAGAGTCCACACTATTCATCACTTACTGAGATCAAATGAGTTTATACACATAATGTGCTTAAAATAACGTTTTGCAAAAATGAAGGGTTCGTTAGTTTATCTTGCAATTATTGTTACCGTGTGAAACTTGGCTTGCTTCTAGGATGCTTAGTAGTTTTTAATGCGTACTGAAGATTTCAGACCAATGATTCATCTTGTAATATGAAGACTCTTTTCTAAGAGTTTAATAACTGTCTTGCCTTTAACAGGTGCACATTTTTACCATGATTTTGTATCTGGCTTGCTTTAGTCTCTTGGTTGATCTCTTTACTGCTTGGGTTATGTTTGCTGTATATGCAACATGAAACCTAGGGATGCTACCAAGATAAATCTTTAAACTCCAGGAAATGAATGATTCCCATTGCCTCTGAGAAAAATGCATCAGCAAGCAGAGGTGAAGACAACGATTCTGTTGAGGCTAATGTTTTGTCTTCCCCTGACTGGTAATGCTGTCTATCCTTCTATAGCCTGGGAAGTAGAGGAGGAGGCTGAGAGACAGTATGGGGCATCCAAACTGTTTTTCTGTCAACCAGTATCACTCAATGATAAGCAGCTTTGCACCTTGTTGTACTTCCCAATTTCTATTGAACTGAGTCTTCTGTGTTCAGTTCACATTGTGAATTCCCAGGACATTAGAATTATCCATGTTCAAATAGATATTTGCAAAGTCAAAATAAACATATTTCTAGATTAATCACAGCTTTGAATTACCTGGCAATAGTCCTCTGCCATCTGTTTGGATAATTGAGACTTGTCTTTTAAAACCAGGATTTACATAGTAAGATAAGGCATTTATTTTGGTTGTTTTGAACTACAGACTTGTATTTTTGACCTTGGGTTTCTCAACTGGAAAATGGATAATCTCTCCAATTTTACTTGGTTCTTAAACCCTCCGTTTCTAGCTACAGATGGTATCAGAAATAATGACACTTCAGTGCAAAGGAAAATTACAGGATCAGAGCAATGTGAAATGTTTCTGTAGATTCAATTATTATGTTGCCAGACTGAATTCTGAGAAAAGCTCAAATAAGAAAAATAATTCATTTAAAAATAATGGCATTTCTGAGGGCAAACATTCTAGGATCTCCTGTACAAGAATGCACTGAGGAGCCTTCACATGGGGATATTTGAAGTAAAGTGTGAGGTTACCCTGGATATCCTCAAAGGATTTGGGAGGAGCTGAAACAGACTTATGTTCAATAAGCATCTGTGATTTCTACCTAACTTACTTCTGAAGCATATGTAAATTCCACTCCATGTAGTATTTGACACAGAAAGTACTGCATCTTTATTATATAAAAGAATTAGTTCCTTTTAGAAAAAAGTCTGGAATCTCCTTTTAGATGTCTTCCTGGTATTTGAAGAATGCCCCTGTGATCACCCTACTTATATGCTGTGGGACTTTATGACATCTGTCCCATTCCAGTTTTTATATTTCTGTTTAGAAAATTCTAAATTTGCTGGCATGCCTAACATATGTTACATGTTTGTCTTTGTGAGAAGGCCAGGATGACCACCAGAGAGCCAGTAAAAGGTTAGAAGGAGCTGTTCAGCCCATCTTCTGAACACTCTGGGAATCTCTTCAATTTCAGAGCATGGCAGGTAACTTTTAGAACCCAGTTCAGACTTCCAGCCTGTTCTGATCCTGAGTTTGAACGGTTCTCTTACTATCCTTCAGGTGAAGTAACCAGGTCACAGAGCTGGTAATTGGCAAAACCCTGTTAGGACTCAAAATTTTAGCTTTCAAATGCTGTGTTTCCTCACTGATAGAAGAACTTGAGGACTGCTAAAGCATCAGCTTCACCGTATTCCAATGTGTGGCTGTCATCTACCACTGACAACTTTATGACCATAGCTCACTGCAGCCTGGAACTCCTGGGCAAGGGATCCTCCCGCCTCAGCCTCTGGAGTAGCTGGGATTCCATGCCTAACTTACCACTGGTAACTTTAAATTAAAGTTTGAACATTGCTAAGGTATTTCCTTAGCAACAGTTCTCATAAACCCTCTGATATAGGCTTGCCTCCAATGGAGTAAGTTTTCTGAAAAAATTATGTTTTTAACCTCAGAAGGTATATCTATGTATATCTATATGGGGTTGTTTATTTTTATATATGGTTATATATATGTGTGTGTGTGTGTGTGTGTGTGTGTGTGTCTGTGTGTGTCTGTGTGTGTCTGTGTGTGTGGATATATGGTTAGGTATTTATATATGTAAATACCCTTAAGCAGAAAACAGGATTTTTAAATAGATAATTTCTTGACAGTCCATGGGGATGTATTGAAAATCTCATTGTTAAGGACTCCCAAAACTTCACTATTGATCTAAGTGATGAGAAAAGATCATGATTGATAGAACTGGGTGAAAGTTGCTGTTGGGGTCATGAGAGACTACGAGAGAAACATCACATGACTCTCCTTACCCCTGCAGTGTGACTGTAATTATATCTTAGATATGCAGGAGACTTCTGCATACTATTTCCTGTTATCAGAAATGAGAACTTCAATGAAAAGGTGGAAATCTATTAATAATTGTGCAGTTCATGCGACATGATCATTTGGGGCAATGCTGAGTTGAAATGTGCTCTATGTGAATCACGAGTGGATTTTAATTCTGAAAAAAAGGGGTTTAAGTGTTGACTGCAGACTAATTATTCAAAGGCAATTAGACCCCTTTTCCACTTCTTAAATGGTTCAGTACTCAAGGAATGATACAAATTGAAACAGTTATTACCCATCCATCTGCCTGGCTTCTGATTAAACCTTGTAGCTGCATATGTCTCTGCCCTTACAGTACACTGGGCTTAGAAGAAAACCTTCTCCCTAAAGATGAGAACTAGAAATATCAAGTGGTAGAATCAAGATGCCACTTGCCTTTCCAGAAACACATTTTCTTGCTTAAAGTTCAACTCGGTCAATAAGAGTTTGACCTTTCTATTAGTAAAGACTCTCCTTCTGGAACCCTAATTGGCTTTGATGCATTATCTAGCTGCATCTGCAAGTAAAGTGGGTCCATTAATATAAAACGAATACTTCCGTGTTTTTCAAATCATTTTTCTGTTGGAAGGCAGCTCAGCAATGATTTCTTAGTTCTTTATTCTGAGCCGTAATGGGTTAGGTCAGTGTGTGTTGGCTCTAGTGAGTTCTGAAACTCTCAAAATTATTCTAATATCTATTGATTTACACAGTTTTAAAAGCTTTATCATATGAAAGCCTTCTTAACAATGATAAGCCTGCCATTACTTGCAAAAGTAAGCAAAACACAAATATTTTGCCAACGAACACTAAAGTTTGCTCTCATATTGATCAGGCAAAATATATAATCAGATATTTTTAACGTGGATTAAGTACAACACAACAGGGCGAAGTGTTCCCTTGATGCCTACTTATTATGCATTTTTCAAGTCATTGGAGCCTGCTTGGATACCAAGAAACTACTATTTAGACTTATGATTCTAGAAATCTTAAAAGTATCTTTCTCTGCTTACCAAAATGGAATGAACTATTATAAGGAAATTCAGGATATCAGACAAATAACTTCAACATCTCCCGGAGAATAAACACACAACGTAAGTTACCCACATTGTGTAGACTGTAGATGTACAATTATCATTAAATCTATAATGTCTCTATTTCTCCTCTTTCGCATTTGGACGTAAGAGTTTCTAATCAATATTCAAGACCCTACTGCTTGAGGAAAGGGTATGAAACAAGGAAATATAAATTATGTCAGATCTCTGTGTTATAGAAGATCAGGTTTTGGTGCCCTAGGTCTCTTTACAGGAACTTTCCAGTGTTTCTTTCTGATCTTTTCTAATTTTAAGCCCCCAAATCCACCCCTTTTCAGTCTATTCCCTCCAGTCTTTCCTATGGCCCACATTGACACTGCGGATCTTAGAGCCAAGTCTGGCGTCATTGTGTAAACTCGATTTTATCATTAAAATTCCCTATTTTGAGATCTGGGGATGTGAACTGTTAAACTGGAAATGAAACCTGGATATTTCTGAATTATCATTAAAGCTTTGGCACTTAGAAAAACAAAGATCATAATCATGTCCTGGCTAAACTGACCATTCCTTCCCCTATTTTCTGATTCTATCTCTTTACCACCTCCACTTGACGAACTATTAGTACTAACCATACTTCAAGACTCAATTCAAAGTCAACTTATTCTGAGATTTTCCTGACATTTGCCTCTTGAGATCTTTCCTTATCTAATCTGGTTTAGCATTTTACCTGTGGATCTCTTAGTGAATTATATTTTCAGTGATAGAAAATTCATCTGGAGGCTCATTGCCTCCCATAGGCTGTGAATTTCTTGGCAGTAGGGATTATGTCTTTCTCATGTGTACGGGCCCACAGTGCCTAGCACAATGCTTGGCCAACAGGAGCCTTTGGGAATATCTGATGGATTAAATTCAATCTCTTATTTTTACTTTAATTCTGTTGCTGCACCCTATATTTTTCTCTTGGAAAATGAAGAACATTTCTAGCTATCAGTGCGCCTGAATTCAAGGCTATGTTTTGAGGATCTTGTTATGCCCTTCACACTTCCTGATGGTCATTTCAGAAGTGACTCGCAGTAGCGACTTGCTGACTGCTACGTGCTCACCTTCTCCATGATCCTGTCGATCTGGCGATTCTGTGTATCAATCTCATTGCCCATATCCAGGGCCATGTGACGGAGGTTCCCAATGATGCCACTCACTTGCTCCAGGTTTTCATCCATTTCATTTTCTCGGGCATCATTTGTTACCCTGGGATCCAAAGAGCAAGTTTTAGAAGATAGAGGTTGGAAAACATATTGAATATCAAGGACCCAAAGCATAGGGGAAATCTGTAGTCCTCTGGGCATCAACTTTATCTATGTTTAATCTCCATCCAGTACAAAAACACATTTTAGCTTTTGTACATTTAAAAAATAATGTTTACAATTGCATTTTGATCCCCTGAATTTCTATTCTTAAAGAAGGTATATTAAATGGATTAATTTATCTACTTTTCTCACTCCTGCCATTATGTCATTTCCCCTTCATGTGTTTATTCCAATTTCTGTTGTTTAAGGATGAAAACATTTTACTTGAAAGATCTTTAGGTCAGAGCACGAAGATGGAATTAGACAGAAATGGTATTCTTCTTTCTGAAATACCAACCAAAATTTCTAAGACTCAAATTAAGAATACAATGAAAAACTTATGGTGCTAAATCAGAGTCTCTATGCTCATCTCTTTTCCCGTTTGGGATTCTCTTTTCCCATTTGGGATTGACACCAGTGGGAAGAGTAATGATAATTACAGTCTGCCCCTTAACCCTGCTTGCTCCCATGAACTCCAAGGAGAGCTACTTGTTCAAGATGATTTTTATTTGCTCATATGTTAATACCATGGGTTTTTAGTGGCATGGTGAATAGGTGATTTCAGCATAAAAAGTTGCAACAAAAGAGTATTGTTTCAGGTTGAGTGGAGTGGGAATGGGAGGAAGGAGCTGGTTGACAAAACACATTACATTTTTTCACAGTCCAACTTGAAGGTTAAAAAGGCACTTATTTGACCAGGCGCAGTGGCTCACGCCTGTAATCCTAGCACTTTAGGAGGCCAAGGCGGGTGGATCACGAGGTCAAGAGATCGAGACCATCCTGGCTAACATGGTGAAACTCCGTCTCTACTAAAAGTACAAAAAATTAGCCGGGCGTGGTGGTGCGTGCCTGTTGTCCCAGCTACTTGGGAGGCTGAGGCAGGAGAATTGCTTGAACCCGGAAAACGGAAGTTGCAGTGAGCCAGGATCGCACCACTGCACTCCAGCCTGGTGATAGTGCAAGACTCTTGTCTCAAAAAAAAAAAGAAAAAAAAAAAAGGTACTTATTCCAGAATTTCCCCAGTATATACGGTATTGAGCTAATAAATGTTCAAAAAGGTTAAAATTCTTCCCCCATGGTAACTCCCAATCTAGACTGGCTCATTACAGTTTTAAAAACAGCCCAGGCCAGAGAAAACTTAAAAACTTAAGGGAGAACTTTCTAGCTTTTCTCCTGTAGGGAAGAATTTTGTTTAAATGATCAACAGCTAAGACATACTTCTAGATTGAAGGTGCTTGGACCTAAGTGCGTATCAGAATCACCTGAGGAGCTTTAATGGGCCACAGGTGCTTGTGTCTCACTTCAAGAGATTCTGGTTCAATTGGTGTTCAGTTAAAAGAAAAAAAAATCTCCCTTGGTGATTCTAACGTGCAGCCAGGCTTGAGAATCCTTGGTCTACTTTCCCTGGGAGCAAAGGGAGAGCTGAGTTCTGAATTGGCTGATGTGCGTAACTTGAGTTTTTTTTTTTTTTTTCTTTTAATGAAAATGTCCCTGAGTCATAATTTGAGATTTAAAAATATATAAATTTATTAATTGATTCATTTATTTTGAGACAGAGTCTCACTCTGTCACCAGACTGGAGTGCAGTGGTGTGATCTCGGCTCACTGCAACCTCCACCTCTCGGGTTCAAGCGATTCTCCTGCCTCAGCCTCCCGAGTAGCTGGGACTACAGGCACTCGTACCATGCCCAGCTAATTTTTGTAATTTTAGTAGAGACGAGGTTTCTCCATGTTGGCCTCGATGGTCTTGATCTCTTGACCTCGGGTTCTGCCCCCCTCAGCCTCCCAAAGTGCTGGGATTAGAGGCATGAGCCACCATGTCTGGCTGAGATTTTTAAATAGATATTTAAGTTGGCTTTTGATTCTAGGTTTCAAAATAAATTATTCATAAAAAGCTCGTTATTCTCTATTTTCACTCCAAATCCATTCTTGGACCTTCTTTGCTCTGTGCCCTCAGAGGCTAACCTCATGACTGTATATCTAGCTTCTCTTACCCTCTGGCTTTTAATAGGCTTTGGCTAATGGCCAATGAGAAACTGGAGGGCAAGAGGAGTGAGGAGTAGGACTTTTATGTCCCTCTTTCACTCCCTGCTAGCTTTGGTAGTGGCTGTATTTCTCTACTGATAGTTCCTTGCCCACAGTCCTAACTATGCTGGGTTCTGATAATCATTCCTTCTCCTGTCTCCCAGGACTATGGTGGGAACAGCTTCCTGCTATTGGTAGTTCAGAAGTGCTTCACCATTCCTTGTTATTAGCCCTGCCCACCCCTCTGTAAGTAGTCTCTTTTATAAGCTCTATTCAATTGAACTCATGGAATGAGATGCCTGTCTACTGCCACATTGAGGCTGGATATGGTCACGTGACTTGCTTTGTCTAATGAACCTTCAGTGAATACAAGCAAAGGTCTGATAAGTGCTGTGCACTGAGGCTTGCCCCCTTAGAATGCTGCTACCACCATGTAAGGAACCTAGGCTCTCTTGCTGAAGAGGCCATATGGAGGAGAACAGAGCTGCCCCACCAACAGCGCCAGCCAACCACCAGACAAGTGAATGGGGCCATCTTGGATCACGCCACCCCAGGCAAGGGCCAGGAAAGGCTTAGAAAAGAACACTCAGCCAATAGGTAATTCATGAACAATAAAATGTTTGTTTTTTAGAAAACCACTCAGTTTTGGAGTTGTTTATACTTGACAATAGAGAACCGCTACAGTGCATGCTATGAAGCTCACCTGCGGATGAAGCCGCCACTGATGGCCATCTGCTCCCGTTCGTCCACTACACGAGCAGGCTGGCTGGCCACCACTCCGTCCTGATTATTGCCCCAGGCTTTTTTGTAAGCATCACTTGATTTAAGCCTATGTAAAAGAGAGGGTGAGTGACAAGGCACAGGTGTGGAGCAGCAAGCTCTCAATAATTGTCACTTCCTCAAGCGAAGAATTGAACCAAGCGAAAGGGTTTTAAGTCGAGGCATTAGAGAATACCGATATATCATAATCCAGACCCAAACAGTTGGCCACCACCATGCCTCAGCTACTCAACATTTCACTTCCAATGGAGTCCACTGCAGTGGACTTCAATCTTTGCCCACAAGGTTGTTCTTGTTTTGGTTTGTTTTGTGGCTTAGTTTGGATTTCAGACAAGGATTAAGGTAGCTGGAGGACATTTAGTTCTATTTTAGTGATGTGGTTATATTTGGAGACACAAAACACACAGAAAAACATACTGGCAGACAGACACAAAACAAGACTGCCAAGTAGAGTGTGCACACCACAGCACAGCAACACACTGTCATCAAGAAAACATCCTCAACCAAGTTTTTACACACCATCATGCAAAGATCCCTGTGGAATATTTTTTTTTCCCAAAACACGTGGAATTAACATTTCCAAATCTCCATGAAGGACATAAAGGATTGGTGGTTGGCCAAGGGTGATGGTCTTTGCGTTGCCTCTAGAGTGATTTGAATTAGATAATATATCGGTACTTCCAAACAGTCACCATACATCCAGAGTTGATGTACAAACCTTTGTCCACAGAGACAAAAAGTAAAAGAAGCATAGTGAAATGAATGCAGGAAAATAGAAGAGAGAACAAGCCATCTAGCACCAAAAAGGGAAACCCCTCTATGTCTTCTTCATGCACCAGCTACAGGCATGAGTAGAAAGTGAAGCATTCTCATTTAAGCCAAACTACTCCAGAAGTTGACCATTCTCGAAAAAGGCACTAGCAGGACAGTAATAGCCTTCATGAGGATTTGAAACGCAGGTTCAGTAGCTTCTTTGTTGGGCTGAGGGTCAGGGTGGAGAGTGCTTACAAACTCCTACTTTAAACTGTCCTGGGGTTGTAATAAAGGAGAGTGGTTTAATGCTGGTATGGTCTCCATGGGCTGAATTCACTGAACTGCCTTGGAGAAAAACTTAAAATCCAGGCATACCTATTGTGCCCAATAGAAACATGTGCAGCATATTTTGGTGGGTGTTGTAATTAAAGGCAATCAAAGATGTTTTTAGGTTCTTTACATAGTAGAAACCACATGCTTTTCAGTCCAAAAACAAGAGACATTCTTTGGTCCCATTTTCACATTTTCTATTCTAAGACACCAGAATTTAACATTTTTTTTTTTCTTCTTTCACCAGAGGACCGTAGCCATCTATTAAAACTGGCTCCGATACTTGCAGATTGGGGACCAAGCAACCCTGGAGACAAACTGGAAAACTGTACCAGTGGAATTTAAGCAACTCCCACGATCAAATCTATAATGCCACAGGCCTTAGTGCAGTCAAAATGTATTGCACCAAAGGGCTGTGGACCCATTCAATGAAACAAGATCCCCAAACGAAATTTAATAGGGCTTGGAGTCCGGCTTTTTTAATTTTAATTTTTCCAACTCCCCATCTCCTCCCTCCTCAGATGAAAAGAAGGTATATGGACTTTGTGATGTTTTCTGCTATGTCAAATGTCTGCTATACCATCTTTGGCAAAGTCAAAGGAGTGGGAAGTATGCGTTTCTGAAAGAAGGCAAACCACTGCACCCACAATGCTGCACATAGACTCACATCACTGCCGTACATCTACCATAGTCCCTCGAAACATGCCGAGACAGGGCGAAGCCCTCAGAGAGTCCAGGGCACCACCAGCCACTGCGTTGTGACACATGGTTTTTAAAGCATTATTTACACACAATAGGGAACACTTCAGTCAAGCTTTGAAGCTTAATTTAGGGTCTCTTGTGCATTAAGGAAATTAGTGACCACCAAAATGTGGAATTCGCAGGAGCCATCATTTCCTTAGAACATTAGAATCCATCCCAGGGGACCCTGCCTCCACCCTTTCTTCACACACAGTTGATGAAGGGGGGAAAAATGTATCCATTGGAATTTATCACGAAATGAATGGAAATCTCACCTGGGGACGAGTTGCCATGGAAAGGAATATACAGTCAAATCTTGACTAACTGGAATGCTTGGCAATGAGTTTTTTTGACGAATTATATGACTTTCTTAATGAACAATGGGACCATGGAGGAAAGTTTTCTTTCGTGGGTGATGGGTGAATATTTTTTCTAGACTCCTGAGCCACTTTCCTGCCTAAGAGTCTTAAGGTAGAAAACCAGGTTGAATCTTTCCTTGGTTATCATTTATATTGATTACTTGATGGCCTTTCTCGTGAAGATCAACTGTTATTTGGTTCTCATAGATGTGGAATTTGCAGGAGGATGGAGACTGAGTGAGGCGATGCACACTACCTAGACTGCCCTGGAAGAAAAACCTTTTTACATTTCTGATATGAATTTTTTTTCTTTTTTGCTAAAAATGGAAGGGAGAAAGAGGATGCAGCTGCGGTTTCCAGTTACCTAGATTCCAGTTAATCAGGCTTTACTGTAGATCATTCTTTAAAAAGCAAATCTTAAAAAAATTTTTTTTGCAATATGAGCCCCTCCCCCTCCTAAACAGGAAGTGGGATATTTTAAATCAGCCTCAAAGTTTAAAGGATGTGAATGGTCATATAATCTGCTAAAAATGATGTCAATTTCTATTCTAAAAGCTAGGATCAGGAGAGCTTTTAGGAAAAAGGGTTCTTTTAAAAGAGGGAAGTGGGAGGGGTGAGGGAGACTGGATAAGGAGTTTAATTTTCCAAATGCATGTTGGACAGTCCACTCATGCATTTCTTTTTCCACCACTAGTCCAATGAGACAATCTTCCAGAACCCTCAGTTTTAGGTTCCTTCTGTTGCAAACCTTTATAACCACATGTCACATTTCTGCTACATTCCAAAAAAAGCGTTGCAGAACCTTGAGAACAGTTGAATGTTTTGTGATGTTGTGCATGCAAAATCTACACATTTCAACATTTCAGCCAGTGTACTGGTAGGTCTTCCAAGGAGAAGAATTTGGGAGGGATGGGTCCAATTTGGGTAAGGCTTGAGCTCTTCTTGCAGAAGAGCTCTTTGCCTCTATTGGGTGCAGCAGCAGCATCTATTGACCAAATTGGCAACTGGCGGGCAGTAGAAAGGGAGAATCTCTGTTATATTCTCTAATTTATAGAATGCTTGCTTGGGCCAAATTACCTGTCTCTTTTATTTCAGAAAAAATCAAACCCTCATATATGTGTTTCTCATCTTCCAAACTTACCCGCGGCCTTTTCTAAATCTGCAATTTTGACTCTTGGGGTTGGAGAAAAGGAAGTTCCCTGGGTGCCTCTTTCTTGAGGCTAGCCTCTGTCTCAAGGTACACTTTCTGGAAAATGTTGAAACGTTCATCAATAAAAGTTGCTGACAGTGAAGGTTTCACTGTAGTATGCCTGATTTTTAATGCATCAACAGTAACTCCTGCTAATATCATCTATGCTATGAGATGAATGCATTGGAGACGGTATTGATCTGTTCTGCATGCCACATGCTCATCCTGCTTAAGAGCTTGGCAGGAATGAGCTTGTCAAGGCTTGGAGATGGGCCTTGGGAAACCAAAGCTTCAGGCAGGCAGGCAGCACCTACTTGTTACAGGGACACACACAAAGCCCGCAGAATTTTCCTAGGTCCGTCAAATTCTTTTCTGCTTCTTTCATGTCCTTATTGATTTGGTCCATCCCTTCCTCAATGCGTTCCAGTTGTTCTGATTAAACACAAGTATTTTATCCCCACAGAATGAAGCAGATGGAAAAGGACAAAGAAAAAAAAGACAAAACTTCAGACATTCACTTTGACATTAAAAAAGAAAAAAAAAAAAAAGAAAGAAAACTGGACGCCACAGATTAGAGCTGGTACCCAGTACCTACTTGTTACAAGGACATATGAAAAGGCCACAGCATTTCCCTAAATCTTTTAAATTTTTCTCAGCCTCCTTCATGTCTTGGTTGATATGGTTCATGCCTTCTTCGACACGATCGAGTTGTTCTGGTTAGGACAAAGGGATGACAGTGTGGAATGAATTTTTTGGGGGTTTCCAACAGAACATGAGAAATGACTATGTGAAACAGAATTTGAAAGAGAAAGAGAGATATCGCAATGCATTGTCCAAGAGGATGCATTGTTGAAGACTGCTACTGCTGCCCTACACAGGTACGGGTGGAAGGAAACGAACAAAAACGATGCTCAAAATAGTTTGTAATTCAAACACGATGGGATGGGGTTGAAGGCCTGCTTGATTCTGAGTGTCCAGGAAAACAGCATATTCACTTACTCAGGCACCAGTGAAACCCAGGAGAAAAAAAAATAGGGTGTTAGTTTATGTTTTAGGCACTCCAATGTAATGCTACTAGAGAAAGTATCTGTTGCAACTTTAAAATATCTCCATCTTTTGGTTTTTAAGCATCCTCAACCAGATAAGGGTAGAAAATAGAATCCATTTTCTTCTTTGGAGGCAACAGCAGCAGCAGCAATCACAAGCAATGGATATGGACGTCTTTTCTTTTCCTAGCAATGGCTGTCCAGCCAGAGGTAGCCCGTGGTCTGTACTCGATTGTGCATATGTAATTCATAAAAGCTGTTAAAAAAAAAAAAGTAACATCCACACAGCAACACTGTAAGTCCTGGAACATTACAATTCCTCTCTCATCCTATGACTTAATTGCTATGAATGTTTTGGAAGGCATTTCACTTCTCCGCCCCCTGATTTCCAAGTCTATAATGGCAGGTATGTCAAACACCAAGGCCAGGCAGAAAGCGGGGAGAATGAGTGTCTCTTTGGAGGTAGGGTGATGGATTGGAGCATAGGACAGTACAGTGTCACTGCTGCTAGCATAGCTGACCTTAGTGTATCTAAGATATAGATCAACAGTCATAAAAATGAATCATACTTCTAGGTTGCCAGGGTTACATATACCAACTTGATTAATTTTTTGAATTGTGTTACTAAATTGAGATAACTACAAGTTCAAGGAAAGGATTTTTAAAACAGCTTTTAAAAGACCATTAAAGGAAAGCAGCAATGGATGTCTTGGCTGTCTAATTACAAAACCTAATTACATTTCCATTTCTCTTTTCATCTGTATTTTCATGCATGCATGCCTATGCCTCCTGGAATAAAGGCATGCCTAGAATACAATTGATAAGTACATTCCCAGCCTAGGGGCATACATTATCACTTAAACACAATTTCAAATTAAGTTATACAGGGGAAATTGTGCTTCCAAAAAATTAAGATACATTCACTAGTGACCCAAACTGCCAAATTGTGAATTTGGAAAAAAAAAAGCCTATTGTGTTTTCTTTTGTGAGGCTAAATAAAAGAAATCAGTTCATGAGGAATCTATTTCTCCTATGCTTTTTAAATGATGGGTGAAAAAAAAATTTCATTGTTTATCCAGCATTGAATACCTGGAGGAAATAGCAAGGTAGTGCAGGAGAAGTTTTGCTGAATAAATACAGGCACAGCGATGACTTTAAAAAATCTCCTTAAAAGGGCTAAATATGGCTGGGCACAGTGGCTCGTGCCTGTAATCCCATCACTTTGGGAGGCTGCAATGGGTAGATCACCTGAGGTCAGGAGTTCAAGACCAGTCTGGGTGACATGGTGAAACCCATCTCTACTAAAAATACAAAAAATTAGCCGGATGTGGTAGCGTGGCTGAGGCAGGAGAATCTCTTGACCCCAGGAGATAGAGGTTGCAGTGAGCTGAGATCGCACCATTGCACGCTAGCTTGGGCAACAAGAGTGAAACCGTGTCTCAAAAAAAAAAAAAAAAAGAGTGGTTGGGTGGTAAATATATATATGGCAATACTCTACATGGGAGAATTTTTTTTTCCTAAGAACTTCACTCCAGTTTCCTTTTAAGGATGCAATAAATTAGTCTGCAGATAAAGGTAAATATTCAAGTGGAGGGACTGGTGGGGGGAAAGGAGCTCATCATCAGATGAAGAACCATTATATGTACAGACAATAGGGATGCCAAATCCCAATCAAATAATTGCTAATGGTCTCTGGGAGTATGGGCTTGAGATGGATTGGAGGAGGTGCCTGGGCTCAGAAGAAGAAGAGATGCTGCACTCAGCTAATGGCAGCTGAAATAAGCATAGATTAAGGCATGGGAACACATATGCAGTTATCTGTCCTTCTTGAGGAGTTTCTCCTAGGTTACAAAGCAAGTTGATAAATTTTTTTGGCCAAAATACTAACTCGCTGTCAAGATATCAGGGATCCATCCACTGTGCTTCCAGAGATTAGAAGGTAACATATATATGTGAATTGGTGCACAGGTATCTATGAATTAGATAATTGATATTAAAAGGGTAAAATGGGCAAGTCTAAATCCATATTTCGGAAAGCTAGGCTCTGCCATCGGTTACCAGCTTGATTTGGCAAAGGTTTGACTAAAAGAGAAAATTCTGAAGCTGAATTTGATTCAGAAAACTATTCAGAAAACAGTTGACTCAAAACAGTATTTTATAACTACCAATATCAGTTGAATATATATTTATATATGAATTCTAAGTAAAACCCTTAATTTAAAAAATATTGTGGAATCCTTTTGTTGCAGAAATTCTAAGAGTAATATTAACTTTTAGAGTGTACTGAGTTATGTTTGTGGAGATGTTTGGCATATTGGGGCTTCACAGCACTTCAGTGATTTCTGTGAAGACGTGTCTCAGGAAATGCTTAAAAGCTTCTCATTCTGGGATGGACAGTAGCATCTCTGAGGCTGATGGAATGCACCATCCAGTGTTGACTGCTTTTGATCTCCCTAAGCTTGTTCGCTGGCTGGTTTCTGTTTATTCTTGGAGGCTGGGAGGATAATCACATTTTGAGTAGGGAGGGGTCTTCTAGTAGATGACACTATATGTTGGGGCCAGAGCTTGGGCTTTCTTTTGCCATGATGTTGGATCACTGGGTATTTTTGATAGATCCACCAATGATAAGATGCTCAAGGATCTATGTTAATGTTTTCCACTAATGTTTTTCCAACGACTGGTGAAAACGAAATTTCTACTAATCTCTCCTAAGTAAGCCAACATGGGGCCCTTAGTATTCTCAACCTGGAAAAAATCAGTAGAATAGTAAGCATTAATACTATTAATGTAGTATGCAGATATACTAGAGTATCTCTAGTTATAAGACGCTGTGAATTTCATTTTCCTTAGCATTGATGAGCATATAGAAATTTATTTAAATTTAAATAGCCATAAGTGGCTGTCATGTTGGATAGTACTGCCTTAGTCATTCATAACAGATATTGGTGAGTGGACTTTAGCTAGAGAGATGGTTCTTCAAATGCCACCTTGTCGTGCCGTGAACCTTATAAGAAAGCTGACTTTGGACAGGGATTTACTTTGTCTTTCTTCTCTCAGATAGTAGACAAAGATTTCACTGTTTAGTTTGGAGTTGATCCCAGGAGATTTTCCCAAAAGCTACATCTTCAGCATCAGAACAGACATATAACCCAGCAAAGATCAGCAAAAGGAACAAGCGATATGGAGGTAAAAGCCTACATTACTGCCAAAGTCACTTGGGGACTTCTCTTGGTGACAAATTTTCTAGAGGAATAAAAGTCCCAGGGCTCAGTACATTTCCAGGGCTGTGTTGTCATGCTCAGTGCTCCTTGGTGTCTCCTGATACCTGGATATAAAGCAAGAATCCCATAGGAAATTTCCCAGTGCAGTCATTTAACTGGACAACCTGGAATGGCCTGGCCTGACCCAACAGTGGTTGGGATAGTTCTTTAGAAGGATGGCTGTTTCTTGAGGCTCCCATGGTGCTGTGGGGTAGAAATAGTCAACACTTTTGGTGCTCAAGCATAAAGAAAATTAGTAGAGCATAACTGAAGAGAAATTTCAAAGCAGTTACCGATCTAAACAAGTAAAGGCATATGCAAAATTAAAACGCATTTATAATGGCAATGAAGATAGTTGTTGACATGCTCATCTGTCAATTAGAAAGGTCCTTCTGAGTCCCTACTGCCTAATTAAGGGGGTTCTGAGTTCCTATTATAGTATAAATGAAACGTGTACCATTTAAGACTGGGCAGAAACCACCCACTTTCAGGGGCTTTACAGTTGCATGTTTCTCATCAGTATCTATCTACGCACCACACATCTGGTAAAACCCAGTCTATCCTTGTTTAACTAAGGAATTCAGCATTTACTGTGGTATGGCCGTAATTGAAATGTCAGCCAAGAACATTAAGTGTCTTATGGGAAAATCTGTCAAATAGACATCCTATTCTGCTTTGTTTCTCAGAGAATAGTACATAGATGATTCTGGAGATCATTTGTGCTAAAGAATATATATTTTTACATTTTTATGAAGATTTCAGCAAATCGTTATCCCTGTATTTTCTTTATCAAAGTACAATGCAATTTATCACTCATGTAAGCCTGTTATTCATGTTTTCTCTTTTTAATATCAGGTTTGTATATATTATTTTCCATGTCTTTATGTCAGTGCTTTATTGTTCGGGGGGAAAAGGCTTGATCCTAAATCTTTCCTAAATCTACCCACCATTGCAATGTCTCTTTTTCCACCCCCCGCCAAGTTACAAATTACTAACTTTAAAAAAATAAATAAGGTGAAACTGCTAATTATTTGAGTGTGGGTACCACTCTTCTATTGGGCCCTTGCTGTCTAGTTATTTTATTTATTTACTTATTTTGAGATGGAGTCTAGCTCTGTCGCCCAGGCTGGAGTGCAGTGGTGCAATCTCAGCTCACTGCAACCTCTGCCTCCCGGGTTCAAGAAATTCTCCTGCCTCAGCCTCCTGAGTAGCTGGGATTACAGGTGCATGCCACCATGGCTGGCTAATTTTTATTAGAGACGGGGTTTCAACATGTTGGTCAGGCTGGTCTTGAACTCCTGACCTCATGATCCATCCGCCTCGGCCTCCCAAAGTGCTGGGATTACAAGTGTGAGCCACCATGCCTGGCCTGTTTAGTTATTTTTAAAAAGCAATGACTTGCTGCACCCTGAGTTTCTAAGCCTGGAACATTGTTACACAGATCCAGCCAACAAGTCACATGATAATAATAAACCCATTTGGAGAGTTCTGAAGACTTCCACTGCAATTGCAATACCTTTCACATGGAACTCCAGTAAACTTCATTATTTGTACATAACTTTTGAAAATTTGTATTGTGAAAATTGAAGGTAAAGCATTGGAGTTTATGTTCAACTTTTTTTCAAAACTTTTTTCTCCATTTTTTGGATCAATTGGTATATGTTTATTGAAAAAGTCTAATACAAATAAATAATGTAAAACCAAAAGTCTTTATATGACAGCCAGATGCCTCCAGCTGTGCAACTATGCACCCGCCACAGTGTTTACATTGAGGCCAGGCTCTTCCTGTGATGCTTCAAGCCAATGGCTGAGCACAATGGGGCTGCTAGGGCTGGAACATTTCTGCCCAACACAGGGCTCCTGTAATCAGCAATCTTTGCTTTTGGGTTCCCATGGGCCTGGCTGAGGGCTTCTCAGAGTAGCATTGCCATGTGAAGCTCTTCCCACCAAATTCTCCTTCCTTTTCCATCTACTTTTATAGGGGTCAGACTTGATTCATCCTCTGAAGGCTGTCCCTACCTGCTCCTGCCCCTCTTCCCTTGACCTATCACAGACATTTCCCCAATAAATCTCTTTTGCTTCCTGGCATTTGCTCCCCAGGGGACTCTAAATGCTGTACCTTCCTCCAGTCCCTTCCAGCTTCCATCCCAATTCCACAGAAGTCAGTAAATAAGGATTTACCTCATTTATTACATTGGTTGCAGAACATTTCTTTTATAGTCATACCACAATTAATTGGATTGGTCTCCTCACTGACAGACATTTAAGTCGTTTCTAGCATTACATTATGAGTAAGGCACATGCATTTTTCTTCATATAACTGTAAATGTATATCTGCAGTGTAAAATTCTAGGAGTGGAGTGTCTTGGTTAAAGATGGGCGCACTTTAAAATGTGAAGATATTATCAAATTATTCAAGACATTTGTATCAGGCTGCAGCGCCCAGCTGTAGAATAAGAGTTTCTGTTTTCCCAACATATTCACAACACTGGTTATTATCAGTTTTTAAAATTTACACCAGTTCTGCTCTAAAAAGTGGTATCTTTTCCTGGTTGGTGATTAGAGCATGGTTTCATACACCTGTGATGACATCTTATCTTACATCTATTTTTTTTCTTTAGGTTGCTGCCCTTTTCTTCGATATGCAAGGGCTCTCTAGATTTTAGCAGTGCCTTCTGTCTGTTATCTGTAAGGCACGTTATTCCCCACAACTTGAGATTTATGCTTAGAGTTTATTTATCGTTTCCTATGTTGTGAATACATTTTGCATTTTTATCTTTGCCATTAAAAAAATAGTCATGACTCCAAACAATTTTCTAATGCTTTTACAAAATATTAATAAAAAGAAAAAACTTTGCAGAAATCTGTTTCTTACTATAAGAATTCAGAATGGAATCAGGTAACTGACTTGTGGCTAGAATCATGTACAATCTCACCATAGGGCTAGATACATTGAGACAAAGAAAAATGATGGTATTACCCTCTTTTGTTTTCCAGGTTAGGTATAGAGATGCTATATTAAAATGCTGGCTATCTAATTTTCCTTGCTTCTAGCATTTCTGTAATAATTTTAAAAACAGGCCAAATATTTCAATGGGTTCAATGTTCTATTTTCCAGATAATTCCCCTCAGGTTATATTCTGTGAAAGATAGTTCCCAGGTATTTAAGAAATACCCATACTGACTTGGAAATCAAAACTACTAGATACTGAATTGGGATGGTCAAAAGAAGTAGGCAACATGATATACCACATTCTCATTCTATCTAGGTGTTATTAGAAGGAAACCAAATTTACCGGGAAAGTTTGGGGGCAAGGATAATAAAAAAATTCTTACACTGTCCAAAATATTATCACTAAAAAACCAAACAATGGCTTTTGCCTTCAAAATTCTGTTACCCCAAAATATATAACAGAGATAGAGGTATCATTGATTCACTCATGAAAAAGTCCTCAACATTTCCATACGTTCAATCTTTTCAACAGAGAAAGAATAAAAGCAACATAAAAAAACCTAAAACCCTCACATTCTTGTACATGTGTAACATATATCAAAATGACCTCCTGCATATGCACAAATAATTTAAAAATGCACATTATTCAGAAGCGGAATTGTTCTTACTGAAGAAATCTGAACTTACCTCCTTGTTCATCCAACATAACCAAAGTCCTGATACCAGCATCTTTACTCTACATTCCAATAATGGTAGCAAAGTTGAAAAGGAGTTAGAGAGAGAAAAGAGAGAAAGAGAAATCAGTAAGGGGATAATTAGCCCTAGAAATGGAAAATGAAGAAGGACCAAAAGAAAAAAAGGGAGGAAGTATGGGCGAGAGCCCTGATGGGTTGGGGAGGGATAGAAGAATAGACCACTTGTGGACTTGCTCCACCAGTGATGTTCTGGGCAGAAGGGGAATGGAGCACAGTCTCCATGGGGTAGGGCTAGGGCGGGGCCTGCATAAAATCAGAATACACCTACTTCATATTGTAATTTCACATACTGTAATTTTATGTTTAGAAATAAAAATGGCTACAGTTTTTATAACACCAATCACAGAAAGCAAACCTTTGGAAATTTTCTAGCTTGAATTTTCCTCTTTGTCATGATCTATCAGAAAGTCTTCAGCAGTGAAACTGGAGAAGGATGCCCCATCGAGAAGGCAAGCAAGAATCTTGGTGGTGGGGGTTGAGGTTTTTAGATTCAACGGAAGCGAGCATGGCTGTGCAAAAAGCTGGGAAACACAGCTCAAAAGGGAACTCACTCTCCTATTTTCTCTCTCTATAGACAGGGTCTGCAGTATTTAGAATGGGATCGAGATAAGAAATAAGGGCTCTTAATTCTGAAATCTAAAATTCTGCATAATAATCTACTGTGAGAAATTCCTTTACAAGCTTTACAGAAATTCTTTTGTGCAGAAGTTTTTAAAAGGCACCCTTCATCTGCTTATTATTCAAACAAACCAAACACCACCTGAACTATGGGCAGGAAGAGAGTGGAAGTTGGTGGGCAGGAGAGAAGGAACCAAGTTATCTGTGTCACTCATACTTAAGAATCCTCATTTCTAGAAAGTTTAATCAGTTAATGCCTTTCATTTTACAGGGTGACTGCTAATGAGTATAAAATGGCATAGCTTATAGTTTGAATTAACTGGTTTTTCAAGTAAAGCTCATGGTAACCCCAGAATAAATTCTAAGCTAGGACCACTTTCATGCACTTATTTTCCACTGACGTCCTTTGAACTAAGAAAGAAAATAGAGAGATACTAGTGGAGCCACCAAAGGGCTTTTAAACAAATAGTATTTTAACAATTAAATTGCAATAGTGCTTCTGAAAAATAAAATCCAACACTGAAAATGATTTCTGCAAGCTTTTATAAACCCATCATTTTAGAGAGTGTGTGCAGTTAAATCTCCAGGACACAAAAGCCTCCTTTGCCTTTGAACACACTTTGATAGGCTTTAGTGGCAAAGTCAAGATGTAGTGTGAACAGCGCTGGCCAAGGATGGCCTCAGGAGTCCTTGACAGCACAGACTCTGGAGCCAGATGTTAGCTATAGTGAATCTCAAGTTTCTTTTCAAACAATCAGTATGTCAGTATGTTCAGCTATCTTATTCTTTAATAGTTATTCTTTAATTCTCCATTGTAAATTTTTCCTTGTAGTTTCAGTAAATAACCTTTTCCCCCAGTTCTAATCAGTAGTTCATATCTGTTCCCCCAGTCCCCTGCTCCATCTTGACTCATCCCAGTCACCTGCTCCAGTCACTTGCTCCAACCATCTGCTTTGACCCTTGGCTACTTGCTCTGACCTGCCCATAATCATCGTTCCCTCCTGTAACCATCCTTTTTGCCAAACTACCCCCTGTGCCACTCCAGCTCATACTCCTCCTCCCTTTAAAAACAGCCGATCGGGATTAGTGTAGACTGTGCGGTCTAACCCTAGCCAACAGGGGAATGACACAGCAGTAGGGGTGACCCTCCAACAGGCATAAGTACCCCTTTCCCTCCCTTGTTCAGGTGTGCACTTGCCATTGTTCCATCTGTGAGCCACACCCTTCTATAGAGGCAAATTGCCTTGCTGAGGAAATTTATATTTGAGTGCTACTTCTTTTGTGGCACCGAAAGTTCTACTTCTAACAGACTCTGGGCTGGAATGCTGGTGATTCCACTCTCTAACTATGGAGCCTCAGGCTAGTGTCCTAATTGTTCTGTGCCTCAGTTCTCTCCTTTGTAAGACAGCAATGACAATAGTTAATACTTCACTGAGGTGGTATGTGCAGTAAATGAATTAATATGTGGAATGTGCTAGAATGGAGTCTGACCTACAGTTAGTGTTACATAAGTGTTTCTAAAATAAATATATTCAGAAAATACATATATAGCAGGCTATCTAGGCAAACTAAAAATATCATCATTATCAGGTATCTGAAGCTTCTAGACCACTACTTCTCAAACTTGAATGTGCATATGAATCCTCTGCACATGAATCATCTTGTAAAATATAGATTCTGATTCAATAGGGCTAGGGTAGAGCCTGTGCTTTTCATTTCTAACAAGCTCCCTGACACATGGAGCTGGTTCAGGGACATACACACACAAAAAACATTTCAAAACATTTTCTTTAAATGTGTTGTAAATAGGCTTTTGTCTGTATTAGCCTGTATTTCAATGATTTCTTTGCTGTTTTCTGGATTCTTTCTCCATTTCTTGTGAGATGAAATTATAAAAGGCAGATGGCTATTCAGGCATATGGATGTGACAATGCAGGTTCTGCTGAGGGCAGAGGCATCTCAGAGATCACTTTCTCCTCAAGGACCCAATCAGGCCACATGTGACATCCTTGCTCCATTCTTTTGGGGACAGTGGATGGGAAAGAGGTTAGTGATTTTAGTTTGGCCAGTCCGGCCCTCATTTGTTTAGACTTTCTTGATATTCTATCATACCCACTTATTTTTATGTGGAGTCCTGCAAGTATAATTTCACATTTGTCCAATTTGGCACTGAATGTTTTAACACTAGAATGATTCACGGAACTAATTTGAGGGAGCAAGCATTTTTTAGGTTGCCCCAATTTGGGAGAACAGAAGCAGTGAGCACTGATGTGGGAGTCAGGGATGCTGGGTTGTGCTCTTAGCTCAGCCAGCAACTAGTCATGAGACCTGGGAGAGGCATCTGATCTTCCAGAATGTTTCTCCATGTTTAAGATAAGGATAGGGATGCCAAATAAGATTGAGTAGTTGATAGTTGGTTAATCACTCACTGGCTTGCTCCTCCCTCCTTTCCTCCCTCCCTTCCTCCCTTCGTCCCTTCCTCCCTTCCTTCCTTCCTCCTTTCCTTCCTAGTATTTATTGAGCCTCTACTCTGCCCTAGCTACTAAGGATAACGGGTAGACCAATGCATGACTTCTCAAATGTGCTCCTTTGTGTGTCAGACAATTTGGTCAGGTGGGCAGAACCAGGATCTGTGAGTCATTACTTCTGAATTCTAGACCTATCTTTATAATGCTAGTGCTCTAAAGTCACCTGTTCTGTGTCTCAGCTTCCCAGCTGTCAAATGGGGACAGTAACTACTCCCTCACAACTTCTCACAGTCTGTTATGAGGTAAGATGAGCTACAGAGGGTCCAGCCTCTCAAGGTTCACCTCTGTGGGAAGCTGACACCTCCATGCATTCAGGAAGTAAGACACTAAGATGCAGGATTTAATTTGAGTAGAATCTCAATTTGTTAAGCTGCCTTGTTTCCTTAGATTCTTTTGTTTTTTTGTGAACTTCTCAAAGAAAAATAATGATTGTAAGAGTTGCTGGTGAAAGAGAAATTAAGTGTAACATGTAAGAACTTACACTCTGAAATCAGGTAGACCTGGGTTTTAACTTCATGTCTGTCGTTTATACCTGTGTGTCTCAAGCAAGCTACTTAAACACTGTGTACCTCAAGTTCCTCTACAGCAAAACAGAGATCAAAATAGTAGTAAAAGGAAGCTAACAAAGATTAAATTAGATAATGTACGTTTGATGATGATGGTAATGATAGCTCCAAGCACAGTTCCTGGCACATGTCACCTGGGTACCTGTTAGAACTTGCATTTGGCTCCGCTGTTTTGCTGACAGCTTCTATCAAAATAACTAAGTTGCTTTTGCGGGGAACTAGAAGCTTAGAGATGGGCAGGGAAGAAACAAGATTTCAGGGAGGCAGAATATTACTTTCTCTTATTCCTTAAATAGTATTATGTTTTAGTAGCTAGGAGTGTGAGGAGGTAGTTCTATTTTTATCTTAGCTCAATTCTTAGTTTCTATTTGAGATTGCTGGGAAAATCGCCTACCTAAAAACAGGGGAGTTGGAGATATGAAGGATTACTTTCTCTTTTCCATTTCTTTCTTTTCTCTTTTTATTATTTCTTTATTTTATTTTGTTTTGTTTTAGTTTTTGCAGATGAACTATGACAATCTTTACAGAATGTTTCGAATCTTTCTTTTGCCATTCTGAGATGCTTTCCCCAAAGTCCAAAACATTTGAACTAAAGCTAGAACACTCCAGGCACTCTCTCCGAAAGACCCCACATCTGCATATCTGAAAAGGACTGCCCAATCTGAATTTTTTCATTTTTAGCGGACAGTCTGGCATATACCGCTTTAGAATGCTTATTCTCTTCGCATGGCCAAAGTGTCTTGAAAGCCTTGAAAGACAAGCTGGCATAAAAAGGAAGGATGCTAAAACATTCATGAAATATTAGTTGTTCAATAACCACTCCATGAAAGCTATGTGGTGACTCTGAATTGACCTGCCCTAAGGCTGTAGGGCTTTTCCTGGGCTTAGTTTACATAGCCCTAGGCATTCATGCGCAGGCTTCATTTCCCGCATTTGGCATTAGTGGAGTTGACTTTTTTCCCTGGAATTAAATACTCCCTCCTTGAGGATACCTTAAGGATTCTCTTACTAGAATCAGCTGTTCCCTTCCCTATGCGCCTGAGGCAAATATGGCCTTGAATTTGCAGAGCTACTTACTTATCTGTTTCCCAGCAAGATACTGATTTACATCTTCCTTTCTATCCCCCAGATGTAGGGATTCTGTGACTATTTGTTGAAATGCATTCACCAAAAGAGAGTTCCTAACTCCAGGCTGAGAACCAAATGCTACGTGATTTCTAACCTTTTTACCTATCTATGGCATTCATTTTTTCTGAATTTTCTCCACTGAGCTCTGTGTAGTTTTACATTGACCTTGAAATGCTGTTAATGACAACTATTAAAAAGCAAGACCCTACCCCTAACCACGGTTACACCCAGGAGTCTACTAAGGATGGTGAAAGTTGTATATTCTACTGAAAGTGAGACTGTTTGCCTTAGGGAGATTTCACAAGTTTAGTAACCTTTCCTGTCTTTGAGGCTGAATTTCAATAAGGATTCAGCTCAATTCAAATTATATGGTACTGTTGAACCTTGGGATCATGGGTAAGATCCTGGTACTTCAATGCTCAGGTTTTCCAAATGATTACTGCCCTTGATGAATATTTAATACAGATTCTCCTACAGAACATCCTTTTTGATTGAAAAGCAGAATATCATCTGAATAGCCAATGTCCTAGACATCAGGATGTTTGGCCATAAATATAAAATAACCCAAGAGGAAGTAAGAGCAAATCAATCTACACTAATAACACTTTGCTCACAATTTCCTAAGCATGGAAAATCTAGTAGCCTCCTCTCATTTATTAGAGGTAGGAGATAGCTTCCATCTGTTTTGCTCCTTGTTCTAAGACGTAGCTTCATGCTTGATTGAAAAACGCTTTAGGAGAAACAAAACCATACGATTCGAGACTCCTACTTCAATCAATAAGCTTTTGAGATTTTTTTCCTTAGAATAAATTAGAGCAGGTACTCATTTTTCAAGACTGGCCAACACGGCTTGCAGTTTAAGAAGATACGTGAAAAAGTAACCATGTTTCAGACTCTGATGTGTAAGGGATCAGTTTAAGGTGTGTGTTCTGACTCATTGGTTCTGCTCCTTTCCACTGTCTAGGCAGCCAACTTTGCACAGGCAGGCAAATTGGTGACAGTTCTGGTATTTCAGAAACTTTTATCAGATGTGCATACACGTAAGCAAAAAAGAAAAATGAGATTGGGACTATGGTTGAAGGTCATAAGGATGTATTAGGATAATAATATAACATACAATCAAATAAATATCTTGGTTGACTTCTGGGCTCCCTTCAGGTTAACATCAGAGCTCATGTTGGCATATTACTAAGATGTGCTTCTTTTCATTTTTTCCTCCTGAAAACTTGAGAGAGAGTAAGTCTATGCTAAGAGCCTTGCCTGCACCTCTAGATTTAGAGTATCTGCCTTTTTCTTGGTCCTCAAGTATTTCTGCATGAGCAGTGACGTTCTCGGAACAGTGCAGATAAAGCATTGCTCTTCATTTAGACAGAATGTTGCTTCCCTGTGCTGAGGGCCTGCTTTGCTAGGGCTGCCTTCCTGTGTGGCCCGCGTGTGCCACACTGCAGGCTCAAATTATCATTTTGGGGGATAACAGATTTTGTTATGTGCGCCCCACCCACTTCCCCGGCTTCCTAGGGAGTGCATGCTTGCCACCTCCTTCCCACTCCTCCTGTGGCAATTCACATTTAGCCATATCTCATTGCTAGGTGAGAAGCTGAAGCTACAGAAATAAAGAGAAGGAAGACATTGGCTCCTAGAGTGTGAAAGGTGGCTGCCTTTCCTTTTAGCTTTTGTAAAATTTATCTTTTCTTCCCTTTCATGTTGCTGCATTTGCGATTTATGGTAGCATGACGGGAGTAGGTTCATTTAATCATTCTGCCAGAGAAAGCCCAAGATCTCTAAAAATGATAATCACACATGAATTTATACACTGATAAGCAGTTTCAAAGCACAGCTAAAACAGCATCTCACTCAATAAAAACTATTAGGCTTGTTTTATTAGGTTAAGATAAATATAGTTCAATCCATTCTTTTTCCACTTCATCTCTCCCATTGGGCAAGTTCAATTAATCCATTTATTCTGCCTGGCTGATTGCTGCTCTACCAAATTGGAATGAGTGAGGTTTATGATTGCAAGTGCCTTTTTGATTCCATTATTGCTATTTGCCCCATTTTACCCACTTAAAAATAGGTTGGAATTCATTAACCCTGTCTCACAAATGGATGCTCAATCCAGACAGGAATATAAAAAGGCTTCTGTATTTATATTATTGAACTTGATATTTCCCCTCGTTAAAGGGTTTTCCTATTTTTTTCATAGATTTTAGTGCTTGACTTTAAATACAACAATTTCTAAAAATGATATATTTATATGCATACATACTTTTAAAAGTCATATATGTGGCTAAAGTTAGAACAGAATCTCAAGATTAGATGCAATTTACAGGTACTAAAATAATCACAAATAAAGTTTTATGTAGATAACTCCTTTGCATATTAAAAATTGCTCTGATTTGCTTAGAGTGATAAAATCTATTGTGATTTCTTGAGAGTACTGACTTGGAAATTCTATTCTTCTCTGCTTCCCAGACTACAGAGGTGGCTTGGGCTGGGAGGGAGGGTGAAGGGGCCTTCATGGCTATCTGGCAATCTAAATACAGCATCTCTTTCCTTATGAGCTTTCCTGATAGGCTACATTCACGCTGGAATCAATGGGATCATGGCCTAAGGAAACGTAATAGCATCTAGGAAAGGATATATCAGCATAAGGGATTTGTTTATATTAAAATACTGTCACTTCTTACCTCTTCAACCAGTTGCAGCATACGACGTGTGCTTTCCAGCGACTAAGATTAAACAAACAAACAAACAAACATAAACATTATGAGTGCAGGATCCAGAGGTCTTGGAAAGTCAGAAAAACTTTCTTTACTTGAGAAACACAAAGGGTCTCTATCACATATTCTTTTCTGTTGGCAAGTGAAACACAAAATATCATATTTTCAAACTCTTTCCTGTCAGGCTTTTTAAATGATCAGATTCCCTAAAGCAATTCCATTAAAGCTTATCTTCATAAAATCAAAACCATATGAAGCTGATCTTGATATCAAAGACAAAGTAATCTGGAGAAGATAATTTTGCATGCTCAGAATGCATGAAAAGTTATATCAAATACGCAGAGGACTAATTTGGCCTCCCTGGGCCAGAAATATTGAATTTTAAACACGAACATAATTTTTCATGAATCGAGATGAATATAACATCAAGTTTCTTACAAAACTCCTAGAAACACTATTGGAAGTTCTTATCAATACAAATTAAGTTGTTGCCTTAGGGTGAAAAAAATCAAGCATGTTTGAAATAACTCGCCTATAGGAGACAGCTATAATAATTATCTTCATCCTTAGATAAGAAAAAATGAGACAGGAAGTCTGAGCTCTGCAATGGTCCCTTGGGCATGGCGTTGTCACTTTTTTCTCAGTTCTTTTGAAACGACTAGAATCCAGCAACCAGTGTGATTTCTCAAAGCTTTGCTTTTAAGTGACAAACTTATTTTGAACAAGATTCTGCAGGAACCTGAAGGATGTTAAGTTCCCTGGGAGAGCTGTCAGTTGGCTGCTTTTTGAAATAGAATGGCTGCAAGTAGCAGTCTGCTGGTAAAGGTTTAACTACTGGCTCTCTGGGACAAATATACGAAGACATACATGTATTCAAGTGTATTATATTACTGATATAAAGGATGAATGGCACCAAATTTATGAAGAACAATAAAATATACAATACTCTCTTTATTTTAAATTCCATATAGCCAATTAATTCTCACAGAAAGCTTTTACTGATTTTTTGCTGAACTTTTGTGCCTGTAGCTAACCATGTGATGAATCAGCATAGTTCTGACATGAATGTTGGTTGGATATTTTCATTGATGTTGATGAGTAAGAAGAAAATGAAACGATGAAGACATGTGTTGGAACCTGACTCATTTGTGAAAGACAAAAGAGATTTCTTGTCTTAGGGAATCATAATTTTCAGATACTGGAAGATTTCCTCTTTTTGTGTTATTCATAGTACAATGGCTCCAGACATATATAATTTTAACTTTAATCTGCATTATTAATATTTTCTCCACTTTAAAGTCTAGGCAATCAGCAAAACAGTAAGTCAAGTCCTGATCTGTACTATTTGTAGATTCTTGGAATATAAATATTCTTACTCTATCTGATGTTTAAATTTTAAAGTACTTTTAGAGACAGGAGTCTCTCTATGTTGCTCAGGTTGGTCATGAACTCTTGGCTTCATGTGATCCTCCCACCTCAGCCTCCCAAGTAGCTGAGGTTACAGGTGGGAGCCACTGTGCCCAGCTCTGCCTGATTTTAAGCTACAATTTCATATTACAATCATGAAGTTGGAAAAATACATAGTAACACATTATTAAACCTTATTTCCACCCTATAGATACAATGGATGGATCTCAAAAGCATGGATAGTAGTAAAATGTAGCAAAATAATTAGGAAGTGATGAGATTTGAGTGTTTATTATTTTTTATTTTAATATAATCTGTCTAATTGTCAGTTTATGTAATTCCATTTTAATAATGGCTGCATTTAGCAACCAGCTTGCAAAGTTCCTGAAAAATGTTAACAATCTGCTCTCAGAACTGAGCCTTCTCCAGCACAGCACTGCATGTAAGGCACCCAAAGACACTGCTTTCTTTTCTTAGAGGACCTTGACTTCTCAAGATTTCTAGAAATTGAGAGTTAGGACCGAGATATTAATTCATATTAGGGTTTTATAATCAACTTATTCTGGTCTGCAGAAGCCCTAGGTGTATAGCAAATTAAAGTCATATTACTTTTTCTAAAATAAATTGAGACATTACAAGAAAGCCTTTCCCTACCTGAACCTGACAAACCACTTAGACCCACATCTTTTGCCTCCCTCCCTAGGTCTCCACTCCTTACCTCATCAGCCAACTGGTCAGCCCTTCTCTGCATCTCCTCCAGCTCATTGCGCATGTCTGCGTCTTCGGCCATGGTAGTGGTGGGGAGTGGCTGGACGCCTGGCCTGAGGGGTCAGTGATAGGTTTGGCCCTGGACCTGGGAAGGGGTAGATTTGAAAATATGAGAGCTTATGTAGATGTGTGCAAAGACCAGAAAATCTAAAGGGCCCATACTCAGTCCACGTGACTCAAGTTTTCTGAGCTGAAAGCCATGTTCAGACAGGCGTCAACAGAATTGTGCTATTTTTCTGAAAGGTGCCACAAATACATACCTACTAATTCTACCATGGAGATAGACACCTATATACCTATAAAGTATTTTATTTTTTGAGATGGAGTCTTGCTCTATTGCCAGGCTGGAGTGCAGTGGCGCGATCTTGGCTCACTGCAACCACCTGCCCCCCAGGTTCAAGCAACTCTCCTGCCTCAATCTCCTGAAAGCTGGGACTACAGGTGCCCACAACCACATGCAGCTAATTTTCAGATTTTTTTTTTTTTTAGTAGAGATGGGGCTTCACCATGTTGGTCAGGATGGTCTCAATCTCTTGACCTCATGATCCACCTGCCTTGGCCTCCCAAAATGCTGGGATTACAGGCCTGAGTCACCGCGCCCAGCCCCTATGAATTATTTTTAAAGAGACAAACTACCCAGTTGGAAATAATAAGGTGGAGGGATGTGGTTTGGGGTTACTGCACTTTTATCATCACATTTATTTATTTTTAAGTAGCTCTATCAAATTATAACTGATATACAGTCCACCCTACATATTTGAAGTGTACAACTTGAGAAGTTTTGATAAGTATACACCCAGGAAAACATGACCACAATCAAAACAATGAACATACTCATTACTCCCCCAGATTTCCTAGGCCCCCTCTGGCCCCTGCCTCATCCCACCCGTCTATGCCCAGAAAACTTTCTGTCACTATACATTAGTTTACATTTCCTATAATTTTACATAAATAAAAATCACATAGTATGTACTATTTTTTTGTCTGCCTTCTTTCACTTAGCATAATTATTTTTGAGATTTATCTATGTTGCAGAATGTATTAGTAGTTCATTCATTTTTGTTGTTGAATAGTATTCTACTGTATTTAGAGGCCTTTGGAAGCCAAAGACAGACAATCTTTCATCTATTTCAGTTGTCATCAGAGGTTGCCAGAAGGGCTTGTGTGAGGGTGAGCCACTATCACTCCAAAGAGGATGGGTCCTTGTACCTGAAAGGTGACCAGTCCACTTCTTGGCTACTCTCTTGAAATCCTACATGGTGCAAATGATGGGTAGCAGGACTGAGTCCATTCCAGAGAGGGCTCTCCTTCCTCCTTCCTTCTCAAATATTTATTGAGCACCTGTAATATTCCAGACGGTGCTAGGCACTAGGGGTACAGTGATGAACAAGATAGGCAAATTCCCTGCCTTTACAGAATTCAATCTAATTGGGAAGACGCAAGCAAAAGAGGGAGTTCGATGATTCAGTGTGATGACATTACACTAGGGGACATGTCTGGTATCATGAGTGCCTGTGGGTTTGCAACAGGCCTCTCTGAGGAAGCCACGTCCCCAGGCCATCAGAGGGAAGGAAGTAAAGGGCCCGATGGGGTAGGTATCTGCTAGAATGAAAACTTCTCTGTGAGTAGCACATTTGAAGGCATGGGCTCTTGTCTTGCAGCTAAGATGGTCAATTGTGCACTTTATCTTCACTCTTGCATGGTAGAGCATGATCTCTGGGAAATGGCCGTGCAGCCAGGCATTGCATTTCTAGTTCCCATTGCAAGAAAGTAGTGCTTTGTGGCTGGAGACAGTCCATGAGTGGTAATAGAATGATGTGTGTCCCTGTCAGTCTAAGGCAATTCGAAAGCAAGTGTTTTCCTCCCTCTCTTTCTCCTTCTGCTAGGAAAACAGAATCTTAAAGGATGGCTAAGCCATGAGACAGCAGGAACTTGGGTCCTCCATATCCCTGCATGGAGGAAAGTGACTCCTGGCCAGTAACACCTGGACTGTTACATGAGCAAACAATATATTTCTACGATGCTATGGAAATGTGAGCGTTGTTTTGTTATAGCAGCCTGTGTTACACTAAGTAATAAATGTCTGAAGAAACTTAAAATGGAAAAGAAACATTGCACAGGAGCATGATTTCCTAACAAAAAAACGTATTTGTGTTTGTCCTTCTGCTGAAAACTGAAGCTGGGAAAGGAAATTAGATTTAGGGCCTTGGGGCACTACCATGTTTATTACTATTATTATTTGCATGAGAATCAGAATCACTTTTTGCAAAAATAAAAATGAAAATTCTGGATCAAAAAAATCAGGAACCTACTCACTGGGAGGCAAGCCTAGATCTGAGCCTGGGGGAGGAGGCTCTGCCGTCTCACCTCCCAGGTCCACGATTCTACTCTTTCTCAACAAAGATGGAATCTTCTGGGCTTTTATTTAGTACATGTTAGTATCACTTTCCAAATTTGTTGCTCTTGTGAAAGACATCACACTATTTAAGGTTCTTAGATAGGAGGAATACTAAAGTGAAACTTCTTTGGAGATAACAGGTTTCGCAATTTTCTACCCAGTGATTCTTGAGCAAAGCATCAAATATGAAGTCAGAGTAAAAAAAGAAACAATAAAGCTTCAGGGTTGCATTATTCTACCACTGCTGTTAAACAAATAATGGAGTAAGTTTATGTGAGGTTAGTTTTATGGGCAGTCATTTAATAACTGACAGAGCATCTTACTATGAGCCTGCTAATTTTTGAATGCCTGTTCTGGCCACTAGAACATGTGCTCATGAGATGATGTAGAGATGTGAACACTGTGTTTTGCTTAAATACATGAGAATTTATTTCCATGCCTCCATTTTAGAAATTAGGATCTAGAAAACAGACACCGGAAGGAATTTACACCAAGTCACTTCTGAATCTCAAGACGCACAGAAATGAAATTCCAGTATTCCCAAGTGAATGGGGATCTACCCTCCAGAATAAAGCTGTGGACCCATGGGGAAGTTGAGTAGGTTGTGAGCCATAGTTTAGTGAAGTGGGTGGATAAAGGCGTTAATGTCAGAAAGACCTAGCTGGACTGTTGGCTCTGGCACTCAGAAGCTGGTGAGTCTGGGTAAGTTCATCGCCATCTCTGAGCTTTAGTTTTTTCAACAGGACAAACAATACCAATCTCATGGGGTTGTTGAGGGGAATAAATTATAGAATAGTTCTGGCCAACCTTGTTTGTAAAAAAGGATGTGGAGCTTAATATTGAGAAAGCCTTGCTCATTCAGGACAGTCCCACAACCTTGGCTAAGAGTGGAACAAACCCACTATTTGTTAATCAGCTTTCGTCTACTAACGACTGGGCACAAGGCATGTTGCTGTGGTGCTGAGCACTCGTGGAAGCCTGAAACCAGGGAAACCAGCAGAGTGCCTGGGCCTCCAGTCTCTAAGCAGCACCTCTCACAGGAGTTCCATGAGGAGACAAACAAGAGTGCCTTCTGGCCCAGGCTCCATCTTTACATTTTGCTGCTGGATTCTTAGGGGGGGAATGTCTATCTTCAGCTAAGCAAGCCACTGACCTTTGCTTTTAACAGGTCAGTTTATTACAAGGCAAGGGTCCATATGTTTTCAGACCTGTAGTGCTATTGCTCTGTTCCACTCTTTCAGGTCTATTTGCTGATGACTGTTTCTCTGCATGCTCTCTCTCTTCTCTCTTCCTTTCTCTCCCCATCCCCCGACACACATACTCAAGTTTCCTGTGTTTCCCTGGCAATCTCCTCTCAAAGTTGTTATTCTTAGCATGTGAAGAACAGCTGTAGGGCCCCCTGGCTCCAAGCTGACAGCAACCTATCCAGGTCTGGCTGATGGGCGGCTGGTGCGATGGCAGAGAAGCCATGTGGCAGATACCCTTGGTTTCATCACTTTCACAGTTCCCCTAGGAGCTCCCACACCTTTGTCCTGCTCTAAAACATGGAGATATGTTTGTGATTTGAAAGGAGGGCCGATGAATCCAAGAGGTCTCAAACACACAGTATTTCAAAGCTGAAAAAGCAATTCCCCTTCTCCTAATAAGAACGGCTGGAGAGTGGGCGCTGAATGCACCTCCAGATCTTCTGCTGGGATGTTTAGCTACTGTTGAATAAATTGCTCCTATAAACCCCAAACTCATGCATGTTAGCATTCTAAAAGACAGCAGCTGAAGAGGCATAAGGATGTTTATTAATAGTAATTTCAATGGCTGAAAGGATGTTAGTAGTGAAATGGCGTTTATGATCAAGACAGCCTGTAATACTTCCCTCATATTAGCACATTAAATTGCATCTTGAGATTCAGGAGTGACTTGGTGTAAATTCCTTCCAGTGTCTGTTTTCTAGATCTTGTGTGTTGTAGAGCAGGTAGAAAGAGGAAACTAGGAAGCAGAGGAAAGTAGAAAGAAAAGCCACTCAAAACTATTGCCCGAGGCTCTGATGTTGGACAACCTCCTAGTCTATTAAGTGCCTAACAGTATCTAATTAATTATCTCAAATAATCAGTGCTTATTAGCAAAGGGTCTGGCCCCTAGTAGGGGTTCAATTCATGTTAACTGACATGAATGAAGTATTCTGACACCCGCAGGTAGCATTCAGTGTTCCCAAATCAGCACTTTTTAAGGTGGGGTCCAGGACAGTGTTTCCGAAACTTCCCTCAGAGTCAGAATAAGCAGAAACATTGCTTAAACGAATTGCTGGGCCCCACCCTCAGGGATTCTAATTCAGTTGGTCTGAAAGGGGGTCACTTTTTTTCCTTCCTTCCTTCCTTCCTTCCTTCCTTCCTTCCTTCCTTCCCTCTTTCTTTCTTTTTTTTTTTTCAGTCTTGCTCTGTCACCTAGGCTGGAGTGGAGTGGCACAATCTAGGCCCACTGCAACCTCTACCTCCCAGGTTCAAGTGATTCTCCTGCCTCAGCCTCCTGAGTAACTGGGATTACAGGCATGAGCACCTTGCCCGGCTAATTTTGTATTTTTAGCAGAGATGGGGTTTCACCATGTTGGCCAGGCTGGTCTCAAACTTCTGACCTCAAGTGATCCACCCGCCTCAGCCTCCCAAAGTGCTGGGATTACAGGCATGAGCCACCAGGCCGGGCCTCTGGAACATATTTTAAAACAATGCATAAAGTAGAATACAAGATATAAAAACAAATTTGCCTTTGATTAATTATTCCTACAGGGTTTTGGGATTGCAAATCAGATTTAATCTGTATGATTAATCGCAAAGTTATAGGGTACCCTTGCAGCTCTCAAAACAATTTCTAATTTCTGTAACCAACTGCAGACAAATGTTCCCAGCCCCAGTAGCACTGATGAGAGACAGAAACATCTGAGACAGATGTTTAGCATTAGAAATGGAAACATCTGGGGGTCTGTCACTGTCAAGATACTTGCTTCAAGGTGGGCAGGCTGTAGTTATTCTTTGGTGTCAGGGGTAATTTGAAAAGCTCTTTATTCTTTAATGCTACACACAAGTCTATCTGAAACCCTCATAAGATGGGAGGGCAAATGGACTCCACAGAAAACCCTTCTTCCCTGTCAAGGGGCTTATTTAGTGATAGACAAGGTGGATAGGGACATGGCTATTATGCTGGGGACATTGATCGTTAGTCCAAGTGCCATAGGACGGGAATGTCTCAGGAAAGATATAAGGAAAGTGTACCCTGAGCTAATATCTATTTCTTTCTGTTCCTCTTTTGATAAATAAACCAGACTAACAAATATGTATAAATCAACACCCATCAGCTGAATTATCACAGAGAGCTGAAACCTACATCTTGATGTCTCCCCACACTGTTCATCATTTGTAGGAAGCGTCTGCAGGGTAGATCCTTCTCTTCCTGAAGACCCTGCCTGTTTTCTGGTGGAGGTACACTTTCAAATTAAACAAAAGTTTATAAAAACACACTATATTCAACAAAGCCCAAAGAGGAACAAAAGGGCTTTATAAACAAGTGGGACAACTCTCCTTATCTATTCATAAGAATCATATTAACTAACACTTACGGAGGGCTTGCTCTTTTTTGGGCACTATTTTAAGTGCTTTTTATACAAAGTATAACTTTACATAAACTTTCAGTGACACACAGTGTGAATACTATTACTATCCTCACTTTGTGGATTATGAAGCAGGCTTAGCGGGAGCTATTAACATTAGGCTAAATGTTAGATCAAGAGTTTGGGTCATTTAAAAAATATATTTTCAAAGCATATTTATTCTCAAAGCAAAGTGTATGGATATCTCATGTTTTTATTAAAAACTGGAGACTATTTTTAGTTTCATTTATATATTGGAAAACAATACAGGGTGATTTCACGGGTACATCTCAGTAAATCCCAGTTTCTCTTATTATGTATCATCTTCATCTATATTTTAAATCGCTGGTTCTTCCACACCCCTCACTCTCACCTTTATTCTTCTTTTTCCTTCCTAAGATATGTTATTGTGTTGTTCCTTTTGTATCTTCTTGAATTGATAAATGACTCATTTACCTGGCATTTTTCTTGTTTTGGGTATAGTATACTTACTGCTATAAATTGTCCTCTATGTGTTACTGTGGCTGTATCCTATAGATTTTGGCATATAATATGTTCTTTGTTATTTATATCTATATAGTTTTAAATTTCAGTTTTAATTTCTTCTCTGATGCAAGAGTTATTTGATAATGTGATGTTAAGATTTAAATATTAGAAGGTTTTTTTTGTAATTTCTAATTTTATTTTCAATATGTTCAAAGTGGTCCATATAACTTTTACTTTTTGGAATTTATTGAGATTTCCTTTGTGCCCTAACACATGGCCAATGTCTGTGAATGTTTAATTTGTGTCTGGAAAGAAAGTCCATTCTGTCTTTGACTCTAACTACCTACCTATTGACATCCAATCAAGCAGAAAAGGAAGGCGTATGTTGTTCAAACTCTCTAAATTCTTTATTCAGTTTGACTTATTGATTTCTGAATGGGGTGCGTTCAGGTCTTCCACAGTGAGTTAGTTCCATCAGTTTCTTCTGTTTCAGCTCATTTTTACTTTTTACATTTTGCAGCTGTGTTGTCATATGTTTATAGGTCCATGATTGCTACCTTTTCATAGTGCATTATTGCATTTATCAATGTTGAAGATAAGTATTGCTACCGTATGTTATTCATGCTGCACAACCTGATCAAACTCTATCCAATCAAATATTCATTTCTCTTAGCCTTATGTCTCTCAAATTCATCAGATGAACCAAAACAACAGCAACAACATCAAACTATATGTAAGAATTTATCTCATGTTAATCAGTTGTTTTTTCCACCCTCCAGTACAGGGTACCATCAGGAGACTCAGAACCCGTGGCTCCATGGAGCTTTCAGTCAGCTTGGGAAGTAAATGATGCTGGTCGTTTGTAGGACATATGAACTGGGGAGATTAAAATAACATAGCATGGTCAAGGGTGGAGCATAGGTACAGAGTTATCCCCAAGGTGGGAGCTCGGCCTCTCACACCTACCAGCCTAATATGGAGATCATGTGCATCTAAGCATCTAAGTCATGGGTTAATGTGCTCTCATTCGGTTCATGGTAGTCACCTTTTTTTTCTCTGGGTTTCTATTCTTGCCCTTTAGAAACAGCCAGTACTTGGATTTGTTTGGAGATTAATAATCTCTTTCCCTGACTGAAATGGCATGGGAATATGATCAAAACTGGGTTTAGTGATACTATTTTCTCTAGATGAAATTTCTTGAAGATAATGCAACTGTAAGATGCAAAGTACATATTCTAAGCGAATAGTTAAACACAGTGACTGCGGCTGAGACAACTCTTTAAGTCCCCTCATTGGAGGGGTGAGTGAAACTGGTGGAGAGGTGATTCCTTCCATTTTCTGAATCATCAGAATTTGACCCAGGTTTGAAGCAGCCTTTCCCTATTGGGCAAAATCAGCTGGATTTATGCTAACATTCTATGCCACATAACTGTTAGTTGTCAAAACACTCTTCACAATAACAGTTATTTATCAAGAACTTGCAATGTGATAGGAACCAAACTAGGAACTTTATATAAAACTAGGGGGGTTATATTAAAAACCTTCAAACCTTTGGTACTCAAATGTGGTGCCCAGACCATCATCAGCCTCACCTGGGAGCTTGTTAGAAGCTCCACCCCAGACTTACTGAATTGGATCACTTACTGAGCAACATATCAAGCACTTAGTTTGAGAAGTGCTGCCCCAAACCACATGATCTCTATATTAGGCTGGTAGGTGTGAAAGGCCGAGCTCCTACCTCGGGGGTGACTCTGCCTATGCTCCAACCTTGACCATGCTATGTTATATTAACCTCCCCAATTCACATGTCCTACAGACTCCCAACATCATTTACTTCCCAAGCTGACTGAAAACTCCATGGTGCCATGGATTCTGAGTCTCCTAATGGTGCCCTGTGCTAGAAGGTGGACAAAATGACTGATTTCCATGAGATAAAAATCTTGTATTCAGAAAACAAAGATAGTTATTAGAAAAAGCACACTGACAACGTTCTGTTTCTCCCAAATAACAGGGTTTGTGAAGGCTTGTTGTATAAGATAGAGGAAGCTGGGCGCCGTGGCTCACGCCTGTAATCCCAGCACTTCAGGAGGCCGAGGTGGGTGGATCATGAGGTCAAGAGATTGAGACCATCCTGGCCAACATGGTGAAACCCCGTCTCTGCTAAAAAATACAAAAATAAGCTGGGCGTGGTGGCATGTGCCTGTAGTCCCAGATACTCGGGAGGCTGAGGCAGGAGAATTGCTTGCACCCAGGAGGTGGAGATTGCAGTGAGCCAAGATTGCACCACTGCACTCTAGCCTGGCGCCTGGCGACAGAGCAAGACTCTGTCTCAAAAAGAAAAAAAAAAAAAGAAGAAGAGGAAGAAGACATGGAGGATTTTGCATATTGGAGACTCTGTGGATGATACTAATACATTATTCTTCTTCCTCTGCAAATAATTAAAGCTCATATCTTAATGCTAAACTAAGGAGCAGAGCAAAATGTTATTTTTACTTTCAGCAAATAATTTACTTTCAGCAAATAACATTGGAAGTTTCTATTTACATTTCTATCACTAAGAATGGACACTTCTTAAATCTGCCATGTTCACAGTTACAAATTTTCTGAAGTATGAAATGGACTCGGCTCCTTGTTATTATATTTTTGAATATTCCTGTGCATGAAATTCAATCTCCTCTTTTCATAACAGGAAATACTGGTCTTAAACTATTTTCTAGTTAAATGAAAAGATTGTATTTCAAATATGATGAACACATGTCTTGTGAATGAATTGATATACCATCTTTAATCCATTTTACACTCATTTTCTGGATATCAGATGAGTCACAATGGCTCAAAACAGGACCTCTTAGTAGCATGCTCTGAGATATCCTTGCATCAAAACCTTTTGTAGTCACTTGTTAAAATGTAGATTCCCAATTGCGTTACCTGTGGAAAGCAATCTGGAGGTCGGACTAGTATCTGCGTTTTCCACAACAACCATAGGTCCTTCTTATGCCTCCCAGAATGGGAGCATCCATGTGTAGCATCACTTAGGGCTGAAGATCTTTGCAAGGATCCAGTGGGAAACTCTGGTAACCTTATGATAAACCACCCAAAAACACAAGAACACGGTTCCCCAGCATTGAGGAGGCCCTCTTGAGCTCAGGTGTGGTCCCTTTTTCTTCCCACCATGTTCTTTCCAGTATCTGATGACATAATATGTGTTAAACACCATTAATATGCTTCTTATAGGAGGATTTGGCTGAAGAACAATCTCAAGTGACAAGAATTTTAACCAGCTCACAGAATTGTCACCCTCTCCCACAGTGTCTCTGAGGGGAGGCACTAAATTGGGCATTAAAGCCCAATTCCTTTCCAGCTTGGCTGGTCTATTTCCCAGAACATTCCACCCCACACCGTTCCTAAATGGGATTCTATATCTGTATATCTGGATATAAATAGGTACAGTCTTGATCTGGTTTCTTCTAAGAAGGGAAGTCTGGCTTCCCTGATATGCCTCTTCCCTGGGCTACTCCAGGATTAATGACAGCATCATGAAAAGCGGCCTCTGCTTGGGTTTTGTATTTTAGGGTGCTGGGTCTGGGGAGGCCTGGCATTTAAGTGCAGTCAGCATTGGCATTTCTTAATTGTAACAGGGCATCTAGCCACAACCAACACTGATTATGCCTAAATCGCTGTTTTTCAAAAATGCCAATGTTTCTTTTGTCTGTTTTGCAAATGTGGCTAGATGGGTATTTAGCCCTGTGGTTGTATTATGCAACAGTTCCTGATTGTTTACTTCGGAGCCAAAGCACAGAGGCCTCACTGACCAGGAGACAGAGAAGAGGGGCGCCAACCTTGTCTCATTGATTCTGTTCATGGTTAAACAAATCACAGTAACTGGTTCATTCATTTAACCAATATTTACCGAGTGCTACTGTGAGTGCTGCATCCAGCCCGAAGCTGGAGTGGAGAACTACCCCTAAGGGATGGTTCTAGGAGGTCTCACAAGAAACCTTTGCTTTCGGGTCTCTTCCTTCCCCTTGCTAGGACAGAACTGATGGAAATGTTTGTATTCCAGGGTATACGACTTGGTTCTTGGGAGATAAGCGTGGTGCTAACACTTGGCCACAATAAAAGAAAATCTTGTTATACCCTAAACAAAATGATTCCTCTCAGGAGTGCATGAACAGACAGAATCTAAGACCAAACAGAAAAAGACTCCGCTACCACCATTCTCATGAAAACCAAACTATTTCTGTGCTCCTACGACCACAGTTATATGAGGAGCACACATTCCTGAGAGAGCTACTGTAAGTGCTTCAACTCCATTTGCCTGTGATCTACGGAAAGGGTTACGAATTAACATAATGGATGTTAGGAATAATTTTTTATTGGTGGAAAGTGTTCAAAATATAAAAATTGTCTAGAAATACTGTAAAGGTACTAACATCCCACCAACACCTGGAAGGAACCTGCTGTGTATTCAGGCTTAGTAACAGTTTTGCCTTCAGAAGTCGACGTTATTGGTGGTCTCAGCTCCCTGAGGGGTTCTTTGTGGTCATCTCCGTGTTTCTGAGCCTGTGACCCTCTTTGTAAGAGCACCCCAGGGTTGCTTCGCCTGATCCACTGAGGGTGGCAGCAAGTACCTGGGACCTTTTGACCCACTACTCCCCCCACCCCCACCCCCCTGGGCAGGCCCATAGCTAATAACTGACTGGCAGGGGAGTCCAGACAACTAGCTCCTGTACTGCTTCTGCACCTTAAGGTGAGACAAACTACAAGGTGTAATGTACTCCAGAGATTCTCTCAGGATCATGCCAAAGTGGGACCCTGCCGGCAAGGCTCCTTTGCTTGGCTTCCTTCCGTCCTCGCTGTCCTTCTCCACACTCCCTGTCTGGTTTCTCCTGGGAGCACTGCCTTAATAAATCACTATCACATAAATCCCTAAGGGTCTGCTTCTGAGGAATCCAACTGAAGACAACTTCCACTTGTTTATGAGCTATTTATTTTTTTATCACGTCTGGATAACCACACGCCATGTACTTAGAGGAATCAACCAATCACTGAATCAGGAAAAGAGGCGGGGTAAAAAAGAACAAAAATTCTCTGTATTCTCAGCCTGGCTGAACTTACTTGGATTTCAAGACTCAACATTCAAAATATCACAGAATGGCTAGACCTTGAGGGTTACTGAGTGTCATTTGTTGCAGGAGAAAGGAAAGCTCAGAAAGGTGGAGTAATTTGAAACTACAGAGTCATGCAGGGTCTGAATCTTTAAGTCCCAATCTAGGGCTCACCTTAAGGTATCCTTGGAATGGCAAACATCAAAACAGTGGAGAGGAAGGGACTTATCTGTGCTAGTTGAGAATGTTTTTAGAAAATATAAAAATAACAGGACTAAGGGCAATGTGGCCTTTTTCCTACTGTGAATTTCAGACAATTGCTATTTTTATATTTTATGATATCATCCTTCCATAGCAAAACTAAAACTCTGCTTTTTTCTGACTTAAATCTTCTCTGGTGGGTGCTGGTCTTGGTATAGAACGCTTTCTCTCCTGAATTAAAAGCAGGCATAAGAGCTATATGGTTATTTATCAAAGTATCAGTGGTGTTTGTGTTGTTAAACTAATTGTGTTTTTTCGCATTTTGTGTTATTTTCTTCTGCCTTCTGGAGAAAAGATAAACAGATTGGCAGGTAAATAATGCTGATCAACATAATTTCTGTTTTCCCAGAAAAAGTATTTATGGTGAAGAAAACTGTGGCCAGGGCCTCCATATACTGAACTCATTATCCTTGTGAATAATTTTCCCAAAACCCTGGGCTTCTTACGTTTTCTTCACAATTTAGGCATAAATGCTACATTATTAATACTAAAACCTTTTAAAATAATGGATTTAAATGCACCCTTCAAACTTAGCCTTATTCCAAGTAATAATATCTATAAAATCAGAAATGTTATGGCTAATTATGTTTGTCTAATATACATTAAAGTAGATACACAATTGCTAAAATTTATAATGCAAACTTCATCTGTCATCCTCCTAAGCTCATCTGGCCAGCCACTGAAGATGTTTGTGCTATACTGGGGAATTCATTGCTATCGATTTGGGGCTGGATCACATACCCTCATTCTTGCCTATGTTTCCATATGTCTGGCCCATGTAGAGTGTGCAAGCATAGGCAAGGCAAGCTTTGCAAAGAGAGGCTCTGAGTTTGAGCAAAATCTAGGGTGTGGTGGCCCAGGAATAGAAGTAGAACATTTAGGGTGTGTGGAGGTACCTTTATCCTGGGATCTGGAAGCCCACAGAACAAGTGATTTCCTGAATCACATGTTCATACTCACTCATTTGTAGTTACCTTAAAGCTGGGAGGAGAACAGCGCAGTCAAAGACTTTGAAATCCCATTATACTAAGGATGACTGAAGGTATGAAGATGTTTAGCTTGGAGAAAAGAAAACAGAGGATGACTCAGTAGTTACTGCAAGGAATAGATACTAGAGTTGTTCAATGGTAGCCATTAAATTGTGATTTAACTTACAACTCATTGGCATGAATGTGTATTAGCTGTAATCTGTACCCTAGAGGTGCTTAGTAAACACTGACAGTACCCTAAGCAGGGATACAGACTTCTAGGAGAGGCAGTTAGCATTTCAAAGAGTTATATGAGGAGCACACATTCCTGAGAGAGCTACTATAAGTGCTTCAACTCCATTTGCCTGTGATCTACGGAAAGGGTTACTAATTAACATAATGGATGTCAGGAATAATTTTTTATTGGTGGAAAGTGTTCAAAATATAAAAATTGTCTAGAAATACTGTAAAGGTACTAACATCCCACATAATATAAGCCGTGTGTGTGTGTGTGTGTGTGTATGTTGTGTGTAGTAAGTCTGCATATGCCATTAACCCAAGGCTTAAAATTGCTCCTTGATTCTATCATGGTTAGAGGAGTTTCTTGACCAGTTCTCACTGGTAGGGCTTGTTAAAACTCAGATTGCTGATGTAGTAAGTGATTCTGGGGTAGAGCCTAGCAATTTGCATTTCTAAGATTCTCATTAGTTGGTGTTGCTGCTGCTGGTGGTTCAGGGTACACAGTTTAAGAACCACTTTTTTGTTTGTTTGTTTTAATCTGATCTGACTGCAAGGTCACCTGAATCCTGCCACTAGAATATTATGTAAGGTGCTGATTAGAATGCCCAAATGAACAGAAAACAGGTACTACATTGAGTTTATAGAACAAATTTCCAACTAGCCTTGTGTCTGCTTGCTAAGAAATATTTCAGTGAGGGAAGAATCCATCCTGAGGCTTGTTTTCCTTAAAACATAATACCTAGTTCCAACGTCATGAGGGAGAAGACCTATGAACTTCACCTACTTTATGTCTACTAAAATAATTACTGAGAATTACCAAATTGGAGAGGAAAATTTGTGACAGACTCCAAGGAATAAAACCATCAGTACTGGGAGGAAGTGACAGAAGAACTTTCTAATATCTGTCCAAAGTCTGGGTTAGAGGACTTGGAAGAAGTGAGTTCCCTATTTCAGGGAAAGGCTAATCAACCAGCTGGTAGCTTTTGATGGACATGATTCATTTATAAGGTGGGACACTGGATCAGGTGATGTGTAAATTCTCTCCCAAACCTGGGGTCTTTGGCTCTATGAAGAAAGCCAAGGTGTACGTATGGTGTTGATGACACAAACCCAGGACCCTTCATAAGAATGAGTTCTGGCTGGGCACAGTGGCTCATGCCTATAGTCCTAGCATTTTAGAAGGTCAAGGCAGAAGGATTGCTTGAGGCCAAGAGTTTGAGACAAGCCTGGGCAACATAGCAAGACCCATCTCTAAAAACAATTTTAAAATTAGCCAGCATGGCGGTGTGCACCTGCAGTCCCATCCACTTGGGAGGCTGAAGTGGGAGGATGGCTTGAGTCCAGGAATTAGAGGCAGCCTTGTGCTTTTAACACAAACCCGATTTCCCGCCTGGGCATCATAATGACACACGGTATCCAACAAAAAAAAAAAAAAAAAAAAATGGGGAAGAAAAAAAATTCCTGATTAGCTGGTCTTTTAAAATGGTTCCTCAGAATCGCATTTCACCCACAAGACCGTCATAGAGATTAGTATGCTGATGGACCTAATTCTTTCTATCCTTTTTGGAAAAGGTTTGCCTTGCTGAGAGAAACACCATCTGCTCCTCAGTATTACAGGATCCACTGTGGAAACAAGAAAGACATTTCCTAAGCCAGCAAACTCCCAGGAAGGAGCTGACTCACTTGCAAATTCTGCTTCCATGGAGGTGAGAGAAACAAAAATGCCAAGCTAATTGTTATTCCTCACATTAATCTGATAATCTCATATCAAAAAACATGGACATTCACCCTAGACCTCATCATTATTATCACCTCTGCTGAACATATATCTATATATATATATGTCTCACTGTCTCTCTCTGTGCATATATAGCCTTAGTTAACAGTTCTGGTATGTCCCTCTTTGAAGAAACCAGGACCTATGAACACAATCCCACTCTGAAAACACCTTACTATACATCAACCTACCAAGCAGTTAAACTAACTCAGAGACTCGCTGGAAAATTATTTGTTTTAGAAGTGAATTCATTGTAGGGTTTCTTTAAATAGCAAAGCTACTAACTTACATTCTAGAATTTTATATATCATTAAGTACTTGACACAGGGAGGGGTAACAAAAAATAGAAAAAGGTCCCCAGCTGAAGTGTCAGGCATCCCAGCTGATGGCAGAAGAGCTCCACCTGATGATAAACTATCTCTGAAGTGATTGTGGAAGTCAATGACGACAGAAGACTGATCGGTAAAATTGGATTTACCCAAATATCTAATTGCTTAAGATAAGTAACTACTGTGACCGTAAGTACCTTGGTGTGAAAATTTCACTTCCCCAGTTGCTCAAATTGGCATTCCCTGTCATTATCATGAAGTGGATTTAAAAGGCCCTTGGATTAGACCTTGTAGGCAAAGGGCCTGGGCATGTTTGTAAGCCACACAGAGAGCATGTCCTGAAAACATCGGGGGAAGGAAGCATTTTGTGGCCAAATGCTAAGATGTTGCTGGATCAATTTCCACTCAAGGTGCGTTTTCTAGGTTCACTTCTATCACTAAATCCATGTTTGATCATGGATAGCTTTCAAGATAACCTTTCAAAAAGTTAAAAACATGAGTCTCATAAACATATAGAAGGAGTATGTGATGCAGATTTATTAACTCATTAACAAGAGGGCCAACAAGATGATAAGGCTTGTTCAAAGAGAATTCATACATAATGCTAGAATAAGATTATTAACAAAGCTGGTTAATATCTTACAGAGCAATAAAAGTGTAACCTTTGCAGTTGTTTTTTCTACCACATAGAAATCATTTGAATTTAAATTTTCATCACATAAGAATCTCTAAATTAACAAACAGAATCTGGACCCCGATCAAAGTTGAGAATATGTCAAAGAAAGAGAATGGGATAATCCTTGAGTGGGTCCATTAGATGATGCATCAGTATGTCAAATGCAGCCATCATTTTGCTTTATTTCCAAGTTATGGACAATTTTTCTGAATAATACAAATAGGTAAGGTTTTCCTTGGGCACTATGCTATGAAATTTGTTGGCCTAGTAGGTGAACTTTTTTTTTTTTTTTTTTTTTTTTTGAGACAGAGTCTCACTCCGTCTGCCCAGGCTGGGGTGCAGTGCTGTGATCTTGGTTCACTGCAACCTCTGCCTCCTGGGTTCACGCAATTCTCCTGCCTCAGCCTCCTGAGTAGCTGGGACTACAGGCACATGCCATCATACCGGCTAATTTTTGTAGTTTTAGTAGAGACAGAGGTTTTCCGTATTGGTCCAGCTGGTCTCAAACTCCTGACCTCAAGTGATCCACCTGCCCCAGCTTCCCAAAGTGTTAGGATTACAGGCGTGAGCCACCATGCCTGGCCAGGTGAACTTCTTTTTGCTTTGGAAGGTTGAATAAATATTTATTATTTCTCTTAGTGTTCTCAGTGAAGAATTTTTTTTTTAAATCATATACCCATGGTTCTCAAATCTGAAGGGGTACATTAAAATCTCCCAGGCAGATTTTTAAAAAATTGATGCCCAGGTGACACCCCAGACCAACTCAATCAGAATCTCTGAGGATGAATCCCAGATGCAATATATTTAAAGCTCCCCAGATGAGTTTAATGTGTGGCCAAGATTGGAAATTAATGTACTATTTAGAATCAATATACATGTATGTAAGCATATACATAAATTTATTTTTAAAGTAGAATCAGATATACACATATTATCCTGTTTTTTCTTTTATGATTAATTGCATTATGAAAATTTTCATAATTATTAGTCATTGCTCAAATGATTTTTTTTTTTTTGAGACAGAGTCTCGCTCTCTCACCCAGGCTGGAGTGCAGTGGCATGATCTCGGCTCACTGCAACCTTTGCCTCCCAAGTTCACATGATTCTCCTGCCTCAGCCTCCTGAGTAGCTGGGACTACAGCCGCATGCCACCATGCCTGGCATTTTTTTGTATTTTTAGTAGAGACAGGGTTTCACTGTGTTAGCCTGGATGGTCTCGATCTCCTGACCTCATGATCCGCCTGCCTCAATCTCCCAAAGTTCTGGGATTACAGGCATGAGCACCTGGGGTGTTCAGGTGACACCCCAGTCCAATTCAATCAGAATCTCTAATTCTATCAGAATCCTAGGATGCAATCTGACATTTTTGCCTCAATAACATTTTTAATGACTGTGTAATGTTCCTACATATTAAGGTTTGTTTGGCTAATCTCCTAATACTGAATGCTTGGGGTTGTTTTGTTTCCTCTCTCCTCTCCCTTCCCCATCCCTTCCCTTCCTTTCCATTCCCTTTCTTTTTGCCATTATAAGTTAGGCTACCATGAATATATTTACATAAACATTGCATCTACATCTTGGATTATTTCCTTATAATAGATTCCCGGGAGTGAATTTCTAGGTCAAAGAAAATAAATGATTTAATGACAGCTGAAGTATATTACCAAAATGCTTTCTACAAAGGCTCATCAGTGTACACTTTTAACTTGTGATTTCTTCAATATTTTATCTGTAAAATATTTGCATATTCCAAAATGAGTTAAGAATTCATTTTTTTTCTAGTTTTCTCAGTGGTCATATTTAATTCAACGTTTAAATCAAGCTAAAAATTGTTTTAGTGTTCATATGGAAAGAATGAAAGCTCTAATCTACATATTTTTAAACAGTTCCTTTTTCAACATCATTTATTGAATAATTCATTCTTTCTCCATTAGTTTATGACTCAGAGAAGTTTAAAATAAAATATGTAGGTTAATTAACGGTACTCCGTAATAGTGGATAGACTCGAAAGATGCACATGAAGAAGGTTTCAACTACTAACAAACTAGTTTAAGTACATTCTTGCCTAAATCTTAGCTATTATTATTTCTTAAAGATACCTAGTTCTGATTTTAACTCTTAGTCATTTATAGAACACTTAGGTGTTGAAAAACAACCCAAAGCTCATCCTCTCTAAGATGGCTTTAATCTGTCTGCAAGCAGCTTGCAGCTTTGCCAGTAACAGGTCTGCCTAAATCCATCTGTTCTACTTCACATGTTCTCCCTCTGGAACATTGTTTATACCCTTGCATTATCTATGAATAAAGGTTTTTCAACATAATGTTGATTTATTATCAATTCTGAATTTAATGGAATCCATTTTTGTAAGTTTTGTTATTATGCATTTATTTCTATTTTTATAATCATCATGGTCTCACAGTTCTGTGCTTAATAGCCCTATGTAAAATCAGTAAATGAAGCCCAAAGTTATCAAAGCCACATTAACAAAGGAAAAGGAGGGTAGAATTTTTAATTATGTCCAAGAAAACAGAAAAATGTTCAATAAATGGGGGACACAAATCTTCCAACCCACATGATTCCTGTGTTAAATCATAGGAAAGGTAGACCTGCCTACTAATCTTTTTAACCAGTTGTACTTCATCAGTAACTGTAGTTCTCAAGTTGTACTCTTTATTACCTTTCTTGAGCCAAACACCCTTCATTCTGCGTTCTTCTATTGCCAGGTAGTAAATAGACCACTCATGATTAAGTGTTACGAAGAGGAACAACAGGCCTAAGTGAATTCCCACTCCAGAACTGTGAGTTGGCAGAAGAAATAAATTGTGTGTGCATGTGTGTGTGCGTCTTACTATTCCAGAAACTTGGAGGAACTTACCCTGACCAATTCACCCTCTCCCACCTAGTCTCTGTATTGCTCAAAGAATTACTTGCCCATTGGAAGGACACATGCAAGATGGTGGACAACACTTAAGGGTGTCAGTTGTGGCCGGGGGAGCAGGCATTGTTTGATGGCCTTTTAAACAATCAAAGTTTGAAGTGCTTTGCCACACCAGTGAGTCTGTGTAATACTATCCAGTCTTTTGGAAACTTGGCAGGTTGGTGGTCACAACTGTTATTCTCATCCATGGGCCCACCTGGACCCTGGTATTTGGCAAACTCCAACAGGCAAATTTTCAGATCTTTTTCTTACCCAAAGTCTAGGCTATGGGCTCCCCTCCTTCCTTGGAGAGAAGGAATTCCTCTGTATCATTTCAAGTACCTTAGCCACAAATGGCTGGGCTTAGGAGTCCCATTGTGTCCCATAAATCTTTTTACTTCAGATGAAGAAAGTCTGAAGGTTCAGACCCTTTTCTATGGCAGCTGAGCTAGAGGGAAGCTAGGGAAACTTTCCCTGGGGTCAGTGAGACACAGACAGGCTATATCTGCTTTGGAAGAAGTTCATGAGGGTCCGAGACTGCCCAGTGCATTAAAAAATAATTTTCCAGACCAGAGACAGGTATGCGTCTCTAGCACTTTGCCTTGGGGAACTGTTTTTAATTTGGAGGATTTGAATTGCTATTTTCTCCATTTACCATAAGGCCTGTGTCTTCCTAACCAGTTTCTCCTCCTGCTCCCAAAGTGTTTACAAAGAAGGTAGCTCAGGATGGGGCAAACTGCTCAAAGTTCTGTGTTTCTAAGAACTTCAGAGCAGGACAATCCTCCTTTGGGATTCCACAAGCTATCTGCAGAGAGGCACTTCTCTATTGGAGGTGCGAGTGTGGGGAAAAGGAGAGCATCCTGGGTTTGCTGCTTCTAAGAGCCAATCCTGAACCAAGAGTCTAAGTGCAAAGAATTTATTGAGGGACTGTTCTGGGGGAAGATCAGGATGGGAGTAGAGGAGATAGGTCAAGAAAGGGGAAGAAGCCAAGCAAGGAGGGTGTGCCAGCATCAGCATCATCCTCCATGGAGCTCTGGAGTCTTAAATGCACCTCAGAGCATCCCTCACCTCCAGGAGAAAGAGCTGGACTTTTGCACACTTCTGTATCAGTCAGTCATTGGCTAAAACCACTTGTGAGGTACAAAAACTCCCAGCCATTTCTGGTCTCTGTATTGATGAAGTAATATTTTTGTATGAGTAAAAATACAATATTTTGTGTGAGTAAAATCAATACAATATTTTGTATGAGTAAAAATCACACATTGCCTTTAGCAGCAAAACATGCAGAAGCTGTGCAATGCGCTGGTAAAAGGGAACAAAAGGATCTCATAGGAGACCCACAGTGCCTGCTAAAGGAATCCTCTGGGGATAAATCTTGTAGCTCAGGCTGAGCAATGCCCCAGAACTAGGGAGAAGCCATCTTCCCGAAAGCAGGTGGTAAGCCATCTGTGGGCTCTGTGGGAGCAGGAGGGCACATCCTGCTTAGGGAATCCTGCCAGTCAGCAGGGTGGAAGGTCTGGCCAGGTCACCCTGAGAACCGCCAAGTCAACCCCTTAGTGGGTGTTAACACCTTTTTTCCAGTCCCAGGGTGTGTGTGACATGTAGATCACAAAATGTTTAAATGTCACTAAACTACATATACAACTGCCAGACGACTTGTATTAGTACCCCCAAATATACCTTTGGAGTTATTGCTGAGTCACACCATGAAGAGGAAGAGTCTTGCATATAAAAATTACTTTTTCAAGTCTCATGATTATGAGATCCATCAGCACTCCTCGGTCTTGCTGAATGGGACCCTTGGCTGCTCGACCCCTCATTCACAGGCGCTCACAGTAACAGGGATGATCCCTGAGCATGTAGAGTCTGCCCAGCACTGTGTAGATCCTGATATGTGATAACTTAGTGTCATAGTTCCTCCAGCTCTATGTGAGGTGGGTGCCATTTTATAGATAAGAAACCAAAACACAGAGGGGCTAAGCAAGTGTCCTAGAGTCACATAGCTAGTAAGTGGCAGAACCAGGATTCAAATCCAGAGTCTTCATCACTGAGATGCAATACCGTGGACAGACACCCCGAAGAGCTTATGAGATTCTGGATGTGAAGAAGCCAGGATTCCATCAGGATTCAGTTCAAGGCCCGGCAAATCCTACTTTAAAAGTTAGGACCTGCTTTAGCTCTCATCTACCCCTCACAGTTTGTAGCTGAGGAATCAGAAATAAGGTAAAGACAAGTGACCTGGTCAAGACCACAGCTCTGAGTGTCCTTAGGGTCTCATTCCTGGTCTATGATCTTCTTCATCTCATTGTCTCTCATTCACATAGTGCCTCAGCTACATTGCTCCTTGGAAATGATAATTAAGAACAGTTAACCTTTACTAGGTCCTTGATATGTACCAGGTGCTGTACTAAGCACCCAATTGCATATTTTTATTTAACCCTAGTAATACACCTATAAAATAGAGATCTATTATTATCTCGATTTTTTTTTTCAGATGGAGAATCTGAGTCTTAGGGAGGTTTAAATATTTTGCAGAAGGTTACACACTTAGTAAGTGGCCAAAACCTAAATCTCTTTGAGTTGAGAACAATTACTTTAATTAAAGCCAAGAAAAATTATCTAAAGCTTGAAAGCTAATAAAAAGAATGAGAAAATTCTTTTATATCAATTGAAACATTTTCTAATAGGATCGCCTGGGGATTATCTAATTTTTTAGGGGAATGTAACTTGTCTGGCTTACTATTTTTTTCTAATAGCTTTATTGAAGTATAAAGAACATACAACTAATGCACACATTTAATTCACAATCTGTCAAATTTTAACATATGTATATTGCTATAAAACCATCACTACAATAAAGGTAATGAATGCGTCAATCACCCTCAAAAGTTTTTGTTATTTACTCTTGATTAGAGACCAGACTGACAAGTTAGATATTACTTTATAGAAGATTGAGCGAATGACTTTCATCCAGTAAAGAAGCAAATGATATCTCTCGGCAGAAAAGATAATCCCAAACACTGTAGTTGTATTGCCTGGGAGGGCATTAATCAGTTTGGAACCCAATATAACAAATTTACTTTAACCTCCCTTTCCTGACTGGCCACGTAAATCTTTGTTCTTCCGATACTCTGTGAACCAACTTGATCTGCCTACTGGTTTTCTCACTAATGAAGTAAATACATCTCTGACATGTAGTCACTATACATTCCTATGACAGTCATGTGCTAATTCTGGAAATTATGATGGCCTCTACCAAGTTTGCATGTGTGTTTCTCAGTATGTGCAGATGTACAAAATGTTCCCAAGAGCAAATCAGGGCACATATTGGCCTGTTAACTGGAGAGTGGTAGAGTTCTAGATGGTTCTAGAAGGTCATGGCAGCCATATAAGAAAGCAAGCTTATGAACTTCGCTCATCCTGATTTGGCATGTGCTGCTGCAGTGACCTGTCAAACACAAATGTACAGAGAATTTGTGCCTCAAATCTCTGTAGGTTCCTGTTCTTTCCATCTCCCCAGTTTTGAGATTTCCTTTTCTGTAGCTACACAAATATCCAAAATTTCCATAAATTCACTTTCTAGAAGGAACATATGATAGGCAAACAGGCTTTTCTGGGCCTGTAGTTCATTTACCTAGAACCTCGAGGGGATAGATGATGAAAACAGAAGATCTCATGAATAACAAAAAGGAAAGAAAAAAGCCACCCAGGAAAGGTTATCCTGCTTTAATCACAAGTGCAAACATGGCTCCCTTCAAAGAAATTCATGTGTTCTTTTTTGGAGGTAGGAGCAGGTTTCTTTAACATTTTCCAAGGGATCAGATCTCATGCTTATTAATCACTGCTCCCTCAGGAGCACGCCTGATGAAAATGCTTCCCTACTTACTTTTACTGTAATCTTTCCAATGTCTGCTATTTGTTTTGCCATAATATCATCCCTCAACCCTTTTCCAGCCTTCTATCCAGGCTTCAAAATTCTGAACAAATGGCATCTCCTGGAGGAGGTTGGCAGCCTGGACCAAGGCTCCCTTTGGACTCTTGTGTGGTTTTCAGGTATCCTTCCCAGCGTTTCTTGCTTCATGCTACATTGGCCTCTTTACGTCATCTCTATCTCCCAGGACACTGTGATAGGTCCTCAAATTCTCCGTGAAGCACAAATTCTCCAGGAGACAAAAATTCTCTGTACATTCATGTTTGACAGGTCCACTCCACCAGCATCCTTTTAGTCTGAGTGCCTACCACGCAGAAAGTAGCAAGTAAATAATTGTGGGACAAGGATCATGTCTCACACTTCTTCATAGCATTTTTTATTTGATATGATCCTGGACTCTTAAGTTGGAGTATACAGTCATGCGTCACTTAACGATGGGGATACCTTCTGGGAAATGCGTCATTAGGCGATTTCATCACTGTGTAAACATTATAGTGTATACTTAGGCAAACCTAGATGGGATAGCATCTAAGCAGACTATCCTGTCTAGGTTTGCTTAAGTACACACTGTAATACTGTATGGTATAGCCTATTGCTCCCAGGCTACAAATCTGTTTAGCATGTTACTGTACTGAATACTAAGGGTAACTGTAACTGTAACACAATGGTAAGTGTTTGTGTACCTAAAGATATCTCAACATAGAAAAGGTACAGTAATAATCTGGTATTATTATCTTATGGGACCACCCATCCATCCATCATTGACCAAAATGCACGGCACATGACTGTGCATGTTTTTTAACTGTTTCACAAAGTTTTTTGGCACCAATCTTCCTTTGACTATTTAAGGCAATATGTTTCAAATTAATTTGAGCATGCTAATACTTATTGGAGAGACCACTGAATAATTTAAAAAATTCTATACACACTTTGCCCATTAAGTGTTAGTATCCTAGAAAGTGTGGGTTAAGTCGCTGAGGATTTAAGACTATAGATAAGTGTTGGGGCAATGCTTTAAGGTTTCTTCTTCAGGGGACTTGGAGACCACTCGTGGCCATTTGGGTGTCATTTTTGCAGGGCTTGACTAATGTGCTTAGAAAATTTAGTCCCCCACAATGTGTATCGTGGGTGCTGTGGTTCTAAGCAGATAGAAGGTGATCAATGTCTCCTGAACAGGAATCATGAAGACATGCCATACCTCTTCCACTTACTTAGACCCAACAAGTTCTTTCAGAAACACCTTGGACAACCAGAACCAAACCTATTTTTAAATGGTTTGTAGAATTTGATTGAAAAATACTTTTAAAAAGTAAGTTGTTTTCAGAAGAAACTGAGTTTCCTAAATAAGAAAATATAATTTTTAAATGGAACAATAGAATCGGAGATCTTGTAAAGGTCTGACAGTTGCAGTCAGATTTTTTTCTTTAAGAAGGATGTTGCTAAAGGAGTCTAGGAGTGTGGTCCAGGACAGGCAACAGCAGCATCTGCAGAGAACTTGCTAGAAAGGCATATTCATGAGCTCCACCCTAGATCCACTGAATTTGAATCTCTGATAGTGCGGCCAAGGAATTTATTTTTTTTTTTGTTTTTTATTTGTTTTGTTTTGTTTTTTTTTGTTTTGTTTAGACAGAGTCTCCTTCTGTTGCCAGGTGCCAGGCTGGAGTGCGTGGCGCGATCTCGGCTCACTGCAACCTCTGCCTCCTGTGTTCAAGCAATTCTCCTGCCTCAGCCTCCTGAGTAGCTGGGACTACAGGCGTGCGCCGCCATGCCCAGCTAATTTTTGTATTTTTTTAGTAGAGATGGAGTTTCACCATGTTGGTCAGGATGGTCTCCATCTCTTGGCCTCGTGATCCGCCTGCCTCGGCCTCCCAAAGTGCAGGGATTACAGGCGTGAGCCA